>VZUA01007293.1:0-18852 GCA_013401035.1 Horornis vulcanius
GGACACATTTCAATTCTGATTTTTTCCTTTCAGTGGAGGTCTTTGCTCCCTGAGGAGCACCGGGCACAGGACAGGGACACAGAGGAAGCTGGATGGGGAACTTGTGTTAAGAAATCAGTTGTAACAAAAACAAGATCAGAAGAAAATTACTGGCAAATGAAATTGCTGTTTGATAAACAATTTAAGCAGGAAGAGTATTTGGCAGAGGGTTTCCAGGGAACGGTCCTTGACTCCTGACTAACATGCTTCCTCCCTTGGTCTGAGTTTGTTGACTTTCTGGGCATTGCTGTAAGGTTTAGGCAGTTTCCCATGATGGCAAAAATACAGCTTTTTTTTGAGAAGCTGCCTGTGAATGCAATTGGTGGATGTTTTCTAAAAAATTATAGATATAAATAGGAAACAAGAAAGCAACAATTTCTTTATTTAGGCTTTTCCTACTATTAAAAAGTCCCATTTAGGCATCTTAGTATCCGTTCTGATCTAAGTCCCAAACATTGACTCAGTTTGGCATGACAACACACGACGAGAAATATACATCTGGCATTTAATGCCAATAGCAAACATGACATATTCTGGACAATTAAAGACAAGATCAGATTTTGAAGCCTTTCAGAGTTTGTTTTTTTTTTAACAGTTTTTTTATATTTAATCTGGATGATTACAGTCCAGCATAAATAGATTCCAACCCCACTTGGTGCTGAACTGAAATCAAGAGGCAGAGGCGGTGGAATGCAGAATGCCTTTTCTAGGTGTTTCCCAACAACATATTGCAGTACTTAGTTAAGCTCATTTTCTGTGACATGAAAAGGAAAATAGCAGAATTGACTCATGAAGTAAAATTAGCTGATGTACAGTCACAAGGAGGCTGGATTGGAGTTGACAGCAGCCAGAACTGCATTTAACAAAAACTAACATGCTTCATGCTAATAATGGTGCTGGTTCAGAGCCACAAGGACTATTCTCTGTATTTTTAACATGGACTGACTGTTTTTAAACCAACATTTCTAGTAGCCTAAACCGTACATCAGAAAATATTTAAAGACCTTCCAGAAGTGATGTATTATGAAAGGAATTTAAAAAATAGTTTTTAAACACTGCAAATCCTGCATTTCCAACCAGGAGATGCTTCCAAGGAGGCACCAAGCCATGAACAGCCAAAACCAACTTACTCCATGATCACAATTCAGGTAGACAGGACAGCTAAAACACTTTTTGAACCAGAAAAAAAAATGTTTGGTGATAATTTACAGAGTTTCTCCACTATTCACTGTAACAAATCACCCTAGAATGAAAACAACAGATTTAGCTGCTGTGGCACTGTCAACCTCGCTATGATACACTGGCACTAAAAAGTCCTTAATTTTGGCTATCAAATACAATTTCAATTTCTTGCACTTTAGGGCAGTAAAAACAATTCTGTGAAGACTCTGTGTTTACAATCCCGCAGTAAAGAATGCAGCTGTCTCAATCAGTGCTGATTGTCTGTTAATTAGCTCAGTTTTACAAGCTGATGGAACAGATTACTTCATTCCCTCCCCATGCTCAGAAAGAAACTACAAATACAGTTATCTCCAATACAGTAATTTTTGCTTCCCGACAGTTTGGGGAGGTAGATGATGTACCAGGGACACAAGTGATCTCATTACCAAGAAATCATCTATGTTTGTGTCTTTGCCAGGCTCTCTGTCATACAGCGATTTTCAGTCCATATATAAATGCACACACATCTCTCTCTCCTGTATGAAAACTGAAATAAAGAGCACCACTTTCTGATAAAATGGAAATACCTCCCCTCTCTTTTGCTGTGGCTGAAACCACGTAGATGATCTTCAAGATGCCTTCCAAGCCAACTGTTTAATGATTCTAGGATTATCAGAGTCCTTAGGAACAAAAGTCAGGTCCTCATGAACAATTTCCTATCTGTATTATGTATTTAATCAGAAACACATTTTTGACCCCACACCAGTACTGAACTTTGTGACCTAGAGCAGCAAACTGCAGGTTTTTAGAAGAACCTGAAGTTGCTGTTGCCATTCTCTGTCCCCGTGTGCTTTTTCAGCAAACCACAAATAAATAGCTGGATTACCTCTGAGCTACTCTCTCAGATTCATTGCCTCTAGTACCTCATCCTTTATCTAGACACTCTTGAAGAGAAGCCAAATTTTAGCTTTCATATATGCAGACAAGAGGTTGGACACCCTCATCCAAATGCCAGTAAACACTTCTGCTGAGAAAACCGATGGAACACTATAAAGCCCCAGGCCTGACAATATGAAACTGATCCAAAAATGCCTTTTTTGAGATGACACAACATGCTACACATTGTATCAAACAACAGAGGTTTCACTTTGAAACTGATTTTCTTTCTTGCTCAGTTTACATCCTTCATGATTAGGAAAAGATGAAAAAAAGATGTAGCTAAAGAACATCTATGTATTTAAAACAAAACTCATTTCTGGGTGTACATGTAGCTAGTAAGCTTATTGCAAATGCAGCAAGTGAACAAATATGAAACTCCACAAAACCACGGAATTATCAGACCACCAGAGCTGGGTTTTGGAAGTGTATCTGGGTGATAAGTACAAAGGATAATCTAAATAAAACAGTATTTTTTTTCTACACAAAGACATCTGTAGACATCTGCTCTAACAGCAGCATCCCAGAGAGCCTAAAACCTCTTAAGGATTTTCAGATTTCAGTACACAAAAAATATGAGAGCTTAATTTTTGCATTATGGACAGGCGTCCAAAGCACATGACTGAGAACACCTTGGAGAGAATTCTCTGGATCCACGGAACCAGCACTGGGGGAAGAGAAAGCCTCAAGTGCAGCAGTCACCTCAGGTTAGAGATGTGGACAACGAGGGAACCAAGACCAACAACCACCAGCTAATGCCTGAGCATTTTTTCAGCTTTTTTCATTTAAGTTTAGCTAAATCGTATTTCTCAACCCTATAGGCACTTCTTTCACAACACCTAGCAAAAAGATATCTAGAATATTATCCTGGCTTCCCAAAGTTCTTCTTCAGGCCAGAATAAAAATGGAGAAGAGAGGTGCGTTAGGTTTTGTTGGGAGGTTGGTTGGTTGTGTATTTTCTAAACAAAGGTTTTATTCTGATACTTCTCTGGTATGTTTTGCTGTCTGTCCCATTCTGAGAGCTGCCTTACCCACTCAGACCTGAGGACACCTTTGCCTCTAAACACCAAACAAAACACCTTTGCTGAACATGCAGCATCAAGTGCTGCATTTACATCCCTGACTTTGACTGCTACTCCAACGCTTCCTTGGCTTTCACGTGCCAGGGCACAGACAGTTACAGCCCTGGGAAGTTTCAGCAGAGCTCCTCTTGAACTGCTGCCATCCCCTTGGCTGCCTGGCATTGCGACATCCCAGTTGCATCCCATCTCTTCCCACACGGGGAGGAGGCAGAGGTGTGAGAACGCCGGGGACCAGGGCTTGGGGCTCCAGGGGAATCCGGCCAGGCACCCACAGGAATGTCAGATTCCTGCTAGAAAACAGCAATTTGGGAAGGGAGAGCTGGCTGCTGTTTGATGTAAATGAAGCCCTGCTGGTGAGCCCTCAGTGCTATTCTCTGCATCATCCCTGGGTGCACGAGTTACCTGACTGTAATTCAATCTTTAATCTTTGTGCTCCATGTGCAGTGATCCACCTGCAGCTGCAGCTATGAAAAATCCCCAAAGCCTTTCCCTGATCTCCCTCAGCACTCAGCAGGACACTGTTTAGCATTGAACAGGCTCAGGTTTGCAGTGGGATGGACCCTGAAATGCTGGGAAACGTTTGGGAAGAAGCAAAGCGTGTTACCTCAGTTACTTCTCCAGGGCACCACCATTACAGAAGCTACAAGGCAAATCAACCACCTACACACACTTTCCTATTTTTGTGTAAAGCCTCACTTGATCTGCTGCTCTATCCTCCATGCTTTGTATTTGATACGTTTCTAGACAGATAGATTATGCTCTAGAAAATTGTCCATGATAAAAGGGGAAAGGGTGAGGTTGGGAATTATGCTTTCAAGGCAGTACAGTTTCTTCTGTGTCTCTGCCCAGACAATAACAGAGATAGCAAAAATCACCAACAGTTAGATGAGAAATAGACTCCTCCTTGCCCATCTATCCACAGGGACTGCAGCAGCCCTGCACTGCCAGTCCAGCTCCCCCACTACCACGGCTAGAGGATATTTAGAGAAATGATGCAAAATGCCTTTCCTTCTTTTGACACTCCTGCAGCGTGCCCTCATCTTGTGCTTTAATCCAGCCCTTTGTGGGTAAGGAATAAAGCTACTGCTGCATTTTTATACTGACTACGCACATCAGTCAAAAAACCCAAATATACAAAGCGCCCTAAATAGTCAGCCAAAACAGAATGACAAAATTACACATTACTTCTGTCATTACACGCTCTCCTTTACCGTATGTCTAAGGTAAGCAGAATGCCACCTTCATAATGGATTCAGCCCCGGAGTAAGGCTGGTTTGCCTAGGCTGGTGAACCTGAGGTAACACTCCATCACTTATTTACTGCATCTCTAAAGCATTTCAGATTCTAAGCTGAATATATATTTCACACAGTACCAAAACTTTTAAATATCCATAGGAAGATTTCATTTTTATAGGCAATAAACATTAAATCTAAAGGACTGGAACATAAAAAGTGTTTTAATACCATATAAATCACCTTTCCCTAGACAGAATAAATCTCTGAAGGTTTTAAGGACTGCAATATAAATTTTTATGGCAAATTATCTACATAGGAATTACTTGCATGAGATGCACTTTCACTTCTCCCTCTCATTTGCATAGTGCTGACAATCTTTTCAATCAAAATGTTCAATCCAATTTGGGAAGTCCAGAACACAATGTGCAGCAACGCTGGGCTAAATGCTGGGTGGCTGGTTCCTCCTCCTCTTCCTCAGGAGTTTTCCAGCTGCTGCTCCCTCTGTCAAATAGAGGCTGGCTTTGTACAGGTAGCACCACCAATATGTAAAAATTAAGGCTTAGATGAGTAGCTACGTCCTTGTGCAAAGCACTTGTTGACTTTACTAACACAGGAGCCTTCTGCAAGGCCTGGCAACTAAGAGCTCATGTCATGCTGCAAGCAACACTGCTAAAGCAAAGAGTGACACAGTCTGAATTGGGAGGGTCTGAATTAAGGAGGAACAGCCAAAAACATTCTTTGGGATGCTCAGAAGGGGCATTTTCATTGCAAAGTTGGTGCAGCACTGAGAGGTCATGACGGGGGAACCTCATCTGTGGGGAGCCCCCAATGCTCTGCAAGGATGAAGACACAGTATGGGTGACAGGCCCTTCTCAGGCAGGACATCCAGCACCACACTGGGGATTCCTGCCATCCAGAGTGCCCACAATGGCAGGATCTCTCCTCTGGATGCCTCCAAAGGAGCCCAAACCTAAGGAGATGAAACCTTCAGTCAGGTTTCATGGCTCTGACTTCCAGCTAACCAGTTAATAACAGCAGAAGGTGAGAGGCTGAGTCTTTCTCCTGGTGAAACAATAAGAGCTCACTCCCAAGAGCTTCTGTCCCGGCCTGTTGGCACAAACACTTCCTCATGACTGAAGCACAAACATGCACAAGATGTGCAATTCCCGAGTCTCCAAGCGCACCCATCCTGAAAGGACAGGCTCCCTAGAGGTGTGGTGTACCACTGTTACCAAAAATACTCAGGTTTATTCACCGTTTCATTACAGCAAAAAATGTGCTGACAAGGACTCTCACAGAAACGGGCAGAATTAGTTCTTGGAAAACCTCCTGTTGCCTTGGAGTCGGGTCTGAAACGTGCTCAGGACTTCACCAAATCCTCCCCTCAGGGGAAATCAGGGTACATACAAAGTTAAAGCACCTGAAGAACAGCAAAGTCATAAGGAAAAAAAAAAAAAAAAAAANTTTGCAAAGAGAGCTAAGAATAGCACTGCTTTATTTCCAATGTATATTTCCCTTAGAAAATATTTTTGGGACTTCTGTCCTACCAATCAAATTAAGATAACAGAGCAGAGGAAGAAACACAAATCGGTTCCCAGACGGTTTCCTATGCTTCAAAGGTATTTATTTAATAAGTACCATGTATGGATAAAATGAGATCATCAGCCCAGTCATAAGATGGTTCTCCAAATTTTTAATGAAGCCCTGCAGTGTGTGATTTACAGAGTGATGGTTGGTGCTGCAGGAAGCAGCAGCCCCAAGACTCAGAGGGTGTGAGATTTCTGCTGCAGGAGGGGAGGGAAGAGACCACTGAAATGCAGGAAAGTCAAGGACTTGCAAAATAAAAAATTACAGGGTCATTTCCAAGACACAGAGTTTTGGCCAATGAAATGAGGTATTTGCTTTCTATCTGATGAAGGAGTGAAGTGACATAAAGCTTTCTTCCATATGATTTCACAAGCTTTTATTACTTTCCTGAATTATCTTTGAATCTAAAGGATGGAATATTATTTTCTTTTGAAATATCAGGTTGTTGCTAGTCTTCCCACTTGTACAATCCACAAAACCTATTAACATTTTCAGTAATTAATGCTAATACTTGAGAAAAAAAGCCATTGTGTTAAGAAATGCTTTAACAAGATCAAGAAAGAAAACAAGTGCTTCTCAGACTGTACATAATTTATTTTGCTACATAATTATTTTTTTCCACAAAAGACCAAGCAGGGACCACGTATCACTGTGTTCAGCACTCATTTTCATTATTCTCTTTTCTCTCTTTCCCCACAAGTGCAAATTTTACAAAAACATTTATTTTCTTCACCACAGAAAACTAAACACACAGACCAGTTCCTCTCTGAACTTCCCTTTTGGGGGCAGGGAAAAAAAGGGGGGAAAAGGAATTTTTGGGCTTTTCTCTGCCCATACTTTTAAACAGTTTGATAGACAGACTTTTCTTTTTAATACTTAGAATTCAGGCCTAATTTATTTAATGGCCCTTGCAAGGATGAGTTTCAAATGCTCCAGGATCACAAATATTTCTATTTGAGGCCCACAGTGATGCAGCTTTGCCAGGGGGATATCAAGGCTGGCTCACCTGGCTCTCCAAACAGTGTAAGGGCACTTGGATGAGTTCAGCACACAGGAGCAAGAACCAGGACTTCACTTTCAGTCAGGCTGATGAACTTAATCATACTGGAACCAAGACATACTGAACTGGAAAGTCTGACTCAAGTTGTGGCTGCTTTCCCAAACAGATCATGAAAGAATATTCAGCCCTAAACTTAGAGCAGCTCAACTATGTATTTTATAGGATATTTATCTATGAATCAGCAGATCACAGACTTGAAGGCCAGACATTCTTCCCACTCCAGCTTTTAGTCATTTCATCAGGAGAACCAAGAAAGAACATGCTGAAGAAGTTTATACCAGTTCTTTTCAGAGGAAAAAAACTGAAGGGTTAAAAAAATTTAAATAAATGAGGAAATCAGCAAGCCTGAAGCTAGCAAATAGAGTAATTCCAACAGAAAGAAGTAAGGATCTGGAATGCCAAGGCAAACCACGCTTGCTGCTTTGGGGTGGGGTGGAGGGCATCTCTAAAATAACTACCTTTTAAGTAGGTTGAGCTCACTGTCAACCCCCCCTGGCTAAAGCACACAACCAAAAGGCAAGTAAATTCCTTGGAAAATGAATAATTTTCAATATGAACTGAAAGTTGAACAAAGGTTGGGTACATGGGTCAGAAGGGGCCCTTCAAACCCACAGAATTCACAAGAATTGTGGAGCACAAGCTGCACCTGACAGATGTGGCTCTGTTCCTCCAGCCCCTCTCCTCACATAAACTCACTGCATTCCTTCACCATAGTGAGGGTTTTCCACCCAGAAAAACCTCCCAGTAGAAGAAAAAAATAAAATCCACAGGCCACTGCTGCCATAATTTGGCAACAGAAGGTGGCACAGACTGCTCGGCATTTTGGGAAGTAAGTCGTTTCTGTCCACTAAAGTATGATTTTGGTGTTGTAAGTTACAGTCATTTGAACTTAAACATTGCTGAAAATTAATGCAAACCTAAGCCTGCCCACAGGCACCCCCAGCAGATGGGAACTGGCTCCTGATTTTGCCTGAAGAAAGGCAGCACTTTGTGTGTGGATGGGGGATTAGAGGGACCAGGCTGGGGCTCGCTTTGCCCTCCATGCCTTTGTGCCGAGGTTGTGCTCAAGTGTCCCCAGCATGCCCAGAACTGCAGCATGGGTCCCAGACTGGGCACTTTGGGCACAGGACACGACAGAACTTCAGCACTGGCACCTTCCTCAGCTCCTTACCCTAAAATAATGTGGGTGTTTGTGGAAAACTGCAATCCAAGGCCTAAACCACAAGGCCTTTCTGGATGATGCTGACAAGACCAGAGCATCTGCTGTCAAGTTTAATGAGTTCCCCCAAAGCTACACACAAACCTCATCTGTAAAACAATTGTTTTTCCTTCTGGATCAGTTTTGCAGTTGACTTTTCCACAGACTTTGCCCCTAAGGAACACCTCAGCTGCAAAGCAGGAGGAATGGAGATGCATGGCATAAACATGAATGGGCTGAGAGGACTCTGCTGCTCTGAACTTCAAACATGTTGCCCCATGGAAAGATGAAATTTTTCATTCCAATCCCACCTCCAAAAAGATAAGGTTTGCAGTGCCACCAAGACCTAGACAGGATACCCAGTGACTTCTGGGCAACTCATCTGGTGTGGGCAGGTCTGCTCAACCATATGATCAAACTCCATTATTCCTCTTCAAATACATGCAGTAACTTTTCCTCAAGCTGCAGTTCTCCCACATGCTAAAGAACAGCTCAAATGCCTCATCCCCTCCCTACACACCATGGAACACCCCAGATTTCACATAACATCACAGACCCAGCAAAAACAACCTTCAAGTCTCCCTGGCACAGGTGTGTATTTTGGATGTAACAGGAGGATTAGAAGTTCTTGCTAAGATTCAGAGCGTGCTGTTCAGTACTTTTAGAATACATATTATCATCTAAAGAAAACCATATTTCTGTGTGAGCAATGACACACTCTGCCCTTGGACACCTTCCAGGGCTGGGCTGGGGCTGAGTGCTCAGCCAGGGCTCTGAGGATGAGCTCCTGGCCTGGCTCAACCCTAGATGGCACTGCTTATCACTGCTTGGCATGCTGCTGCCTGGCTGTGCCGTGCCAAAGAACAGCTCACCAGACACAGATTATGCACCACAGGTACACAGTGACACCTCAGCACCTGCAGGGCTGCTGAGCAGCTGTCCTGAGCACAGGGACACAGCCCCAGTGCAGGGACACCGTGTCACTGACACACCCTGGAGCTGCCAGCACTCTCCACATGGCTGTGACTGGGGACAACCACTGCTCAGCCTCCCCGTGGGGAGATCAGCTCCTGAAGAGCAGCTTCATACCTGTCTTTAGGACTTTAGGGCTTTCTAGAAAGTCCACGAATAAACTGCCAAATTATTTCTTAAATAATCCGCTGCAAAAAATTACCATCACGAAATGTAAGAACTCTGATACTACAGATACCCCAACACTGCTCTGCTCTGTACAGCAGAAAGTGACAGAGCAATATTATTTTAAATATATTTTACTCATATACATGCCAGAATTATCCTATCTAAACCACTGTGAAAAACTGAAACTAGATTTGATCACGGCTATTTTCAGAATACCCCATGACTGGCTGGTGCTTTTCAGGTAACACAGTTACAGTCTCCATGCTAATCCCTCGTCCTCCCCCCTGTTCCTTTTTTAAATAGTTGTTCACTTTTCTACAGAAGCAAAGGATTTTGTCATTGCAGGACAGACTCTAGGGTTCTCATTATTTTCTGCAGAAAACTCAGAAGTAGGAACAAACAAATCCTCTCCTGTTGCTGCCTCAAAAGGATCAACTCCAGCTGACAGCGCAGGGCTCTGCCCTCCAATTTGAAAACGTCCCCTCATCCCTGGGTGTGCAGCACCAGCAGCACTGGGCACCATCTGAGAAAAAAGGGAATTTGTTGTTCCCCCATCACATGCAAAAATTGAGAAAAGGAACTTACCGTGATGCCTTTTATAACCCGTGATGTTGTTAAACTGTCAGAGATTATTATAATTTCAGATAGATTTGATAATAGTTTTGACACAGAAACACAGGTACTTTTTTGTTTTCGGGAGATTTGAAATGACAAATCAACCCACTGTCAGTTCATGGTCTTGCCTCTCTACTCTGATTTATTTACTTATTTCTACTGTCAGCAAGCCAAGCACTGGGGAACAATATCTGTAAGGGTGACCCTGTAAATAGGGGAGACAGGAATTGCTGGAAAACAAGCCAGGAATGCTCAGAGCTCCCTTCACATGTTCATCACCCATCCTTCCCTCTGCACTTCAGCACTGCCCTTCAGCAAGGGGGGTTTTGTTACCAGCAAACGAATCTGGTAAGGAAAAGGAGTTCATTACACTCTGGTTCCATACCAGGTTTAGCACCAAGATGCTGACAGGGACTCTGTTTAAAGTGCCAGATTTGAGTGACAATTCCCAGTCTCAACTTGCACAAAGTCCTTTTAAGATTCCCCGTCTCCAGACACGCTAAAGGTGGCCATCAAATTGTTAAAACAGCCCTCAAATATGGCAGGGAAGTATTCCAAAGATTAATGACTGACAGTGCTGTTTAAGAACTGAAGTTTGAGAATTACGGTGAAGTTTTAAGGAGCTGATATCTTTTCTTCTCCATAAAACCAGAAAATGCATTGAGTCAAAGCCCTTCCAGAGAGCAGGGTGCATTCACAACCAAGTCAATATCCCTCTTCCTCAGAAAAACTAATTAAAAGATGAATTGGCAGTACTGAGCTCTGGGGAGAGGTTTAATGATCCAACTTAAAATATCTGGTTAAAGGAGATATTCTGTTTACAGAAAGATCCCAGGGTTTCTTGTTTTGTTGTTTTTTTTTTAAAGCCTCACACCTACATTAAAACATAACATGATCTCCCTTCAAAATTAACTCTGGAGTGACTAAGTCAGACTTTAAAGCAGGCACTGGTTTTTAAGCCCTGTTTACATGAAAGGTCACTAGATTTACCTGGGTAGATGGTCGCCCAAGTGACCCATGCCCTTACAACACCAGGTAACAACCCATGTCCAAATATGAATGGAAAGTATGAAACAAAGTGGAATATCTCCTACTGCTTGAATCTAAATCAAGAAATACAGTAAAGTCAAGCAACAAAGGACAAGTTTTTCATTTGACTAGAGCACAGACAAAAAAGGTATCTTTAAAACAAAAGAGAAAAATGGCACTAGATACACATCACCTAGCAGGAAATCCTGCCAGATAGTATCTGCTATACAAAACTGGGATTTTTCACTGCAACGACATCATTTGCATAGGTTGTCTTAAAAAAAGATCTTTGAAGAAAAATAATGCTATCCTACTGGCCCAGTGCACTGCACATTGCAGGGCAAAGACAAAAAGAAAAGGATCGCTCTGACAATTAAAAAAAAAAGAAAGATTTTTTTTTATCCCTATCCCTAATGCTTTATATTTCAGTGTAAGAATGTGCTCAGTTTAACTACAAAGATAAGGAGAAGTTGAGAAACCTGTTTACATTTTTGCCTTTGCACAACCCTGTGCATGAGCAGCCCAGCAATAGTAACGAAAGTAACTCGTCACAAACAGCTCGAGCCTGCCAGCAACGAAAATTAATGGGAAGGCAAGGATTTTCTTTTGATGTTGGAAAGACTCCAGTAAAAACTGGTTTGTACATGGGAACATGGTGTCAGACTAGAAGAGAATCAGCTTGTCTGACTTGTGGTTTTCTTGACAACATTCATCTTCTCTTGGCCTGATAGAGAGCAATTAGTGCTTGTCAGTTGAATCATGTGTTATTAAGATCATTCAGGCATTTTTTAATTATGATTACCTAAACAGACAGCAAAAGAAATTCTCAAGCAACTCTAACAATCCACTTCCTTTTCAGATGCTTCCAAGTCTTTTCTCCTTTAATGTTTTAAAGTACAGTGTTGGATTTTACCTGCAAAGACCTCAGTACCATTTCCATTTTAAACACATTAAAAAAAAACACACCAAAAAGGCACTGTAGCCTAAAATCCAAACACTATCACTTTACCAGATGCTCGGAGTAATGATTTTTTTTTTTGTAGTTAAAAAGTATATGAGTCTTCTCTAAACCCAGTAAGCTGCTCTATATGCCAAGACTTGTTTTAGAACACCTAAAACAATGCCTAATAGGTTTATAAAGATACAGCATTCCTAATACAGACTTCTTTCTTTCACCATTGCAGATTTCCAATCAGGATATGAACAGTGTCAGGACTGACATCATTCTTGGGTGGCGTTTCAAACTCCTCCCCAAATAAAATGGTTCCTTATCACTGACTTGGACAGTTTTTCCCACTGTAAAGAAAGCTAAAAGCAAGACAAGACTAGACATAAAGTTTCTAGTTATTTAAATTCCAGATATCAGAGTAATTGGATTTTACAGACTTTACAAAGATGAGATCAGGACAGCTTCAGTCCTAGGTCTGAGCTTAGAACACCACTTCTAGAGCAACACTATTGCTTCTTCCCGTTGGCATTTCTCCCTTCGCTTTATCAGGGGATTTTTTGAGTTCCTAAATTAACATTTCCTTTTTTTTTTTTTATGTTTTCCTCCTGCTTGCTGCAAGCCTTGGCCCCCAGAACTCGCGAGCTCTCCTTGCTGTACCATCTGCTCCTGCACGAGGCCAGCCAAGGGCCTGCACGGCACCATTTGGGAATTGGGAAATGAAGGTCTCAATTCAGTGGAAACCCTGATATCCCTGTGAAACACTGCTCTGGTGCTCTGGTGAGCTGTGCACTTCCTCTGCATGAGAAGCTCTGTTAAAAGGAACACACATTTCCAAACAAACAGGGTAAATATTTAGCGTGCACCTTGATTTTAATAGGCATCAAAATCCTGCTCCTAAAATGAATGATATTCAAGTATCTATTACCAATTCCCAGGAGTACATCTAATGAAGGATCCTTGAGGATTTTTCTTTTTGGAAAGATTCTTCACATTTGTTTGCAGCAACAGCAGGAAAACAGAACAGGCACAAGATGACTCTGCCTGCATCAACACCGTATTTAATACTGTATTTAAGGGGGTAAAGTCTCATACAGGGAATAGCCAATAATTTGGGAAGAAAACAGATGAAAACAGCCAATTTCCTGGAGTGGAAAACAGATGCAAGTTAATGGCACATACTCTAATAAACACCTAAAAGCTTATTAAAATGGCAACTGGGCAGATGAAGGATGAAGGGACTACTCTGCACATGCAGAAAAAAACCCAAAAAACTAACCAGAATTCTTAGGATTATTTTAATTTAATTTTGGTTCTCTTATGAGCCCTGGTTCCAGTATATTACATGTCTCATTCTTCCATTGGGGAGAATCTTACAGACTAGTTCTGAGGTACTGTGGAGAAAAAAGGAAATTACTCATTTTTGGCTCAGCTCAGAGCAGACCATTATTTGCAGGTTTATGAACTATTATGGAAATAGAAAGGCTGAAAAAGGTAATGCTGACCAAACCACTTAAATCTCCAAGTACTAATCCCTGGGAAAGCACATAGAAGACTGAAGTGACATCTAAGACTGCCTTCATCTTGGTTTCTGCTTGCTGGCCAAGTTTATAAAAAAAAAATCAGCATTCTGCTTCCTAAATTAAAAATCTGAGTGAATCCTTTTGCTGCAACAGCTGATCATTATCCACAGTAACTACCATCATCAACATTAGATTGGATATATTCAAGGCATAGTTAAATAGGTCTGAAAAAAACCAGAAATGAGAAGAAACAGGAGTTTTTTACCTTGGATTCAGCATCCCTTAGTAACAGGCTATTCTGAGGAACCTGATGTCCCCATTTCATTACTCAGCCTGTGCCTACCTTTAATAACTTCTCCTACTCATGGGTGATATAGTATTTTTATACAAGGTTTGTCTTTTGCATAGACTTGAAATATTTATATGTTTTTAAAAAAAAAAATCATAGGAATAGAAATTTCCTGCAAGATGCTGCTTTATGGTTTAAATAATTTAGGCCTATGATAACTACACCTAGAAACAGTGCACACATGAAAGTTACAGGATTATTTTTTTTTTTTATTTAAGAAGAAACTACTCTTGGAATGACACCTTCTACCAAAGCCGTCAAAAATGTGTATTCAGGATACTCAAGTCACTTAAATTCTTCCTTCTACAGCCAAGGATAACATTAAATATGAACAGCAAGACAACAATTTAGCTGCTGCAAGGAGTTTCTGGATCAAAATGTCTTGTAATTTTTGGTTAAGATCTTTCTGCTCTCTGCAAGAGGGCTAAATGACAAAGAAACACGCTCCCATCTTTTAAATACTGTGCTTGGCAGACAAACACACACACGAGGCTCTTACTCAGTGCTGCCAAACCTATTTTGAGTCAAAACCTCAAGCTCTCTGCAATGCTGTCCAGTAATGCCACCTTTAAGCAAACTGGTTTTTAATACAGTGGTGGGGTTTGATTATAAGATAAAATTCCTCCCCCTGCCTTTTCCTGTAAATATTCACTCCCTTTGGCTACCAGTAAAACACTTGAGCAAACCAATTCTTGCTGAAACAAATTACATTGCTCAGAAATTCTTCATTTGCAAGACACAAAGAGCAGTGCCTGGTGTTACCACCCCCAATGGTAACCCAACTCACCTTCTGGTAACTAAACCCAGCTGTAACAAATACTTCAACTCCCTGCTCAAAACTATTTCTGTTCTCCAGAAAAGTGCCCAATATTTGCTGTCATTCCTCCATTAGGTTCTCCCAATCTTTCTTAGAGAAATTACCAAAAGGATGTCAAGTATACAACAACTGTGAACCCTACAGTCTGTAATTCTACTTCTGTTCATTAGGCACTTTTAGTTAGTTCTTTAGTACGTTATTCATTCTTGTTTCCAGTCCTCCTCCTCCTGCTGCTGCAGATAATCCACTGATGTTGATATAATCCACAAATACCATCAGTCACATCAGTTTGTGCTGCTGCCTTGAATGCTGCAGCAGAACTCTCCAGGATGCCACTTAGATTAGCCCACGAGGTTCAGGCGATGGCTCAAGGGCAGCCACCTTGCTGCTCATTTAGGGGGGTCAGACACAAACCCCATTAGCAGGTTCTGCCCACTCCAGCAGCCTCGCTCCCAGGGGATCCGAGCACACCACAGCTCACAGCTCCCGGACTATCAACAGAGGCAAAAGCTCACTTTGGATTATTTTATGCACACAAATTAATCCCTAATTTTAGCAAAACCCCTAAGAACACACCCAAGTCAGAATATCTGTAATAAAGTGCACTCTAAGAACAATGACGTTAATTTGATACCGTGTGCTGATTTATCTGGAACAAAACAGGACCTTACAGTATAGCGGAATATTTTCATTTACAAGTGAAACAAGTCGCCCCATGGCCTTGAGCTCTATTTCTCTGATTTTCACTAGATTCATTTGGCAGCAATGTGTTCCTAAGGTGGCAACCAACCCCCAAAAAAGTGAGGTAAGCAGAGATAACGGAAAAAGATAAGAGACATTGTTCTCCTCTTAGTTTACACTCGCAGGAGCTGCAGCACATGCACAGTTCCCTGCCTTAAAACTCCTCTGCACCACAACAGTGGAGAGAACTGCATTTAAGAAAATGTAATTACAAGACCACAGAGAACAAAAGAACTGACTAGAAGGCAAAATTCTTAACTCTGGTGATGTCTGTGTTGGCTGTGTGAAGCAGAGTTGGGCTCTCGGGTCAGGACAGACATTGGAGAGAAGTGAGGGTGAAGGAAAAGCTTCGCTGATGTTGCCATAAATGCCACCCTGCATAAACATGCAAAAGCATCTCCTAATCCCATGTTGATTCAAAAATACATTAAAGTTATTCAAAATTTTGAGCTGCCATTTGGAACATATTTCTTTATTTTAAATATTTTAGTTATTTTAAAATGAGTGGTTTTTGTAAGAGTCCAAACAGATCCTTCTCAATCTATTGGATTCACTAAAAAAAGCACAATTATTCAAGTATTCCTCAAGAATTTTAAAGTATAGTTTCATGGAAAAAGAGAAATTTATACAAGTAAACTTCTGAGAAAGTACTGAAATAGATTTGGTTGGGTTTTTCTTCCCCTTCCTTCCTCTTTGTAGAGGGCAGAAAGGAGAATTTGTGCATTGTTCTTGTCTGAAAATTTGACACCAAATTTGGAAGAGGTTCAAATTCACCTGTTAACCAGCTACAGCATGAGATGTATGAGCACACAGAGAAGCCTTGTCCCAATTTAAAAACTACTGCTTTCAAAATAATTTGCTTACATATATAATTTATTTGCAGTGCCATCAAGAGCAGCTAAGTTGAGGCAGGCACGCAGAGCTCGCTTTGCAGCCTTCTGGTAGGTATAATTTAGCAGTCTGAAAGGAGTCCTCTAACTAATTTTGAAATGTTAAGCACAACCTCTTGAAATCTAAAGAAAACAGTGAAGCAAAGATAATCAACATAAGTATTTCTTTCACAGCTGAGAATCAGCCAACTCTACATCAGCCCCACAAGAAAACTCCACTGTATTTTACAGAAAACCCAGAAATTTGAGCAGTATAGAATAAATGGATGGTCTTACTGCCTAAAATGAATGACACCAAACATACCCACCAGCTAAAAATACAGTAGGTCATCTGAAAATAAATGCCAGGAATCTTCACAGTACCCTGCCCTCCACCCTAATCTGTCCCCTCCTCCCATGTTACTGTAAAAATTTAAGCAGTTCTTAGGGCCTGGGATCCTCACTGGCTTCATTAGGATCCACAGATGTTCCTAAAATGTGTTAAAAAAAGAAATCCAAGTAATTAAATATCTGAGTATGTGTTTTCTTTAATAATAAATGCTTCTGCCGAAACCAGAATTAATTCTAAGGATGACTAAAAGCCATAAATATTAAGNGCCTTGTCCCAATTTAAAAACTACTGCTTTCAAAATAATTTGCTTACATATATAATTTATTTGCAGTGCCATCAAGAGCAGCTAAGTTGAGGCAGGCACGCAGAGCTCGCTTTGCAGCCTTCTGGTAGGTATAATTTAGCAGTCTGAAAGGAGTCCTCTAACTAATTTTGAAATGTTAAGCACAACCTCTTGAAATCTAAAGAAAACAGTGAAGCAAAGATAATCAACATAAGTATTTCTTTCACAGCTGAGAATCAGCCAACTCTACATCAGCCCCACAAGAAAACTCCACTGTATTTTACAGAAAACCCAGAAATTTGAGCAGTATAGAATAAATGGATGGTCTTACTGCCTAAAATGAATGACACCAAACATACCCACCAGCTAAAAATACAGTAGGTCATCTGAAAATAAATGCCAGGAATCTTCACAGTACCCTGCCCTCCACCCTAATCTGTCCCCTCCTCCCATGTTACTGTAAAAATTTAAGCAGTTCTTAGGGCCTGGGATCCTCACTGGCTTCATTAGGATCCACAGATGTTCCTAAAATGTGTTAAAAAAAGAAATCCAAGTAATTAAATATCTGAGTATGTGTTTTCTTTAATAATAAATGCTTCTGCCGAAACCAGAATTAATTCTAAGGATGACTAAAAGCCATAAATATTAAGGGCATGAAGCCTGTCACTTTATTGTATTTATATTAAAGGCTGAATCACCAAAATTAAAATATTACTGAGTTTATGGGAAGCAGCCATTACTTACTGTTACCTAGAAAATATCAACCAACAAATCCACATCTCCCACTGCCAAAGAAAAACCACCCAATGGCTGGGAGCATCATTTAATTCACTGTGTTACTATTTGAGAACATTTTTTCCTGTAGTGCAAAACACAGAAGTTAACTCACTCATCACTTGATGAAACCATTCTAAATCTGTTCTAAAAGGGTCCTATAATGAAAAATCTAAGCATGCAGCCAGCTGAGCTGTAAGAACAGGCACGAAGGGCTGGAAATTTTATTCCCTGGTATGGGACAATAGTTGGGCAGATATGCAACAGCCAAATCAGCTCTGCAATTTATATTTATGAAGGGAGAAAAATAGCTAGGCAGAAGAAGACTGGGGGAAGAATATTTTAGGGATTTGCTTCAGAAATAGCAAAGATCAAGACCAAAGAAATGCAAAGTTTGGCAGGGAGAAGGGGCCAGGTGGCAGAACATGCAATGCAGCAGCCACGTGGGCATTGAAGGACCTCAGCAGCAAAACCAATTTTCTAGCAAATAGAGGGACAGCAGAAAAATCAACTGTGATTTCCAACCTTAGGAAAAGTAGAGTGAAAGTACATTCCTGCACTGTGAACAGGGTGAGTTTAAATTTAATGCACAGTTCCCATAAAAAATTACATATTTTCAGAAGAACGGATCACTTTTATGTAAACAAGTGGCAACATAAAAGTCTGAACTGACCTGCATCACCATTACTCATTTGCACTGGAGGAAATGGTGTTTTCCTTACTGGAAGAGGGGGAAAAGAAAAGAAAAAGACAGCACTTCCTGAGGAAAAAAAAATGGAAAGGACATCTCTTGTGCTAAGTATTATTAGAAAATAGATAAGCATTGAAGTGAGTCACAGTTGGACCAAATAAGCAAAGAATACCTTTAAAGGCTGCACAGCATCACAATACTATAAACAAGTAATGAGAAAGAAATAGCTGATTTCTGAAAAGCAGGCAGTTGTTCTCAGCAGCAGCCTTTATTTTTCACTTCCTAAGCCTGGTTCAAATCACACAAACTCTCAGATTCTTCAATACTTCTTTCAAAAGCAATTTGCTGTAAGAATCATTAACCCTAATTCTTTACACTCTTCCTGTCTGATGACAAAACCAGCAAAATGCTTGGAGATGACAAA
>VZUA01007311.1:3997-36400 GCA_013401035.1 Horornis vulcanius
AAAAAAAAAAAATTCACTAGAAAGCTTGATAAATCATAAAAATGCTGAACAAAATGGTACAATAAAATCTGGAATTCAATGCTTCTCCAGGACTGCATTGGAAGAACCACTACCCACTTCAGCTGGTGTAGTAAGGTCCCTCACATGCTGTAGTAGAAGGAATTCCCATCTCTTCCAAGAAAATCCTAATGATCATGCTCCAGAGCAACTTGTTGTAGGGCTCTTCCACCCTACTTCTGAAGGTGGACACAGCACAGCCAAGGACACAGGAGTCAGTGGACAAAAGAGGACAAACAAGAGGCCTGGTTCTGTCACAGCACTGAGATACCTGGGCTCCTGCTTCCTTCTTTCTGATGCTGTTTGTGTGATGAGGTGAAAAGCCAAGGGACCTGGAGATAAAGTTCAGCAGTCCAGTGAGTTCAACCACCTGAATTCTGCTTGCTTCTTGTTTCAGGCACCTCAACACCCTCACTGAGATCTCTCACATTCCTTGCCAGTTGTGGCTTCCTACTGACTTTTATACACTCTTTTCCCAAGATGCCAGTGATCTTGCATGTGTGTTTACTCGTCTCAGGGTCTGAGAAGAAGTGGTGAAAATACTCAAGTCAGTTTAGGACTGTGTGATCTTGACTTCCCAAGGAGTTTGTCTGCTGAGACCCCAACTTCTTTAGTAAGGTGTGATGATGATTCAGGTAAACCCAATTGTTCTGCTGACTTGTTATACCAGCTCATGTTTCTGTGCTGTGCCTTTCCAAGTTGCCTGACTGGACAGGTACCAGTTCACACCGGCTTCCTTTGAAGCTTTAATTTGCAGCCTGGATGCACAACTACACCCAGGACCACAACTGGATTCACAAGGCCTGGGAAAAGACTGTAGAAATAGATGTACTTTGCTCTCCTCCCACACTACCCTGCAGAGCTCAGGGCTACAGTTTGGCACTGACAAGTGTGAATTTGGTCCATCCAAAGGTCCAATTTGGACAGCCTGAGATATGAAAGCTCTGTGTGGGAACCTGCATGTCCAGTTGGGTTGGAATGTGCTAAGAACAGGGATCTTAAATGCTGACTTTATCAAGTGGCATAAACATTCAGATCTCTAATCCTTTTTTCCCCAGCCTCTCCTACCAACCACAGGAAACTTTTACCTCCACAGAATGTATTCACCAATAGAAAGGAGGAAGAAACATGAAACAAAATTTACATACTTTTATGGCCAGCTGCAGACAGAACAAGATGTCTTCATTCTGACATCTCTGCTGCTCAGTTGTGCTGCTGGATGTCTGTGGTACATGACTGGCAAACAGACACTTTTCCCATGACAAGCTGTGCTTCCCTGTAACATAGTCACATTTCTGCTGTACAAATCTGTTTAGGAATTTAGAGATTTTTTTACAGGCTGATCAGTCTTATGGTACCTGAAGATGAGCATGAGACAACCCTTTAAATATTTTTTCACTAAGTTTTTATTGAAAAAATCCAGTGCCATTTCAATGAATCTAATGCAACACTCAGGATATTTTGAATCTATCTCCAATATCTTCAGCAATTTTACTGTTAATATGCCATATGAGGACACCAACTGTAACTCTTATAAACCCCACTGCTGCATCTTTCTTCTTCTCTAGTGTGGAGTAGCATTACTGAAACTCAACTAAATGGTCACATATAGCTCACACTCCCATAAAGAAATTTACCTAAACTAAAGTCAAGAGTATATGGGGGCAGTCTCACACTCCTTGTCAGAAGCTGATTTGGAAGAAATGTTGAAAGCCAGTATCTAGAAACCCATGAAATCAACTCCAAAATCCCACTGGCTCAAATAATTGAATTTGTGATTAAAGACCTGTTTCAGTCACCTGACAGCAACCCTTCCATTGACACTTGTAAGATTTGCATCAGATGCCTTTCTTACCTGCTTTTGTGTCTCAACACACAACATGTGAAGGCCACTGGAGTCTGAACATGGTCTTGTATCTGGACACAATAAAAACGGCAATAACAGCCTTGTGGTGTCTCTTGTGTAAGGCTCAGCTTTAAACAATACTTTTGGGGAAGACTTTTTATCTCCATTCTATAGGAAGCAGGGATTAAAGTGGGTTGTAAGACTTCTCTTAAAAAAAACAGCTTGAGGGGGTGGAACTAATAGAGCTGAGCATGGTAAGTGTGGGTCCATGACTAAAGAGAAATCTACATTCAGGCATAATATGTAGATAAGGCTCCTTGTCAGGGCTGCAAGACAGTGCTTTGCTTCTTCTGGAAATCAAATGCTTCATTAACAACGGCTCTGAAAGAGGAGGAGGTGATGTAGAAGGAGGAGAAAGTGGAGGAGGAGAGAACCACCAAAGAGCAACAGTTTTTAGCCAGATGATGCATTTCCCATGTAGTGCAGGAGCTGCTATATTCTGGCACCGTCTTCTAGTATTGGCTGGGAGTGCTTTGGTAGAGCTGGGAAGGCAGATTTCCACATCTCATTGCAAGAGACATGAAACAAACCCCCCAGGCAGATTTCCACTGGCAAACAGACAGGATGCAGCATAGAAATAAATAAATAAATCACTACTAAATCATTCTGTGAAGAATATCATGGCTTGGCGTGCAGACATCTCTATCTGGAGGAGCCAATACTTGTCAAGTGAAAACACAAGAAATACCCAACCTATCCTGCTATCTGGAGCTAATTGCTACAGTGGCAAGGTCCAACTAGGATGAAACAAAGTAACATTCCTAAAAGCTTGAACTAACCATCTCATCCCACTGAACATCATTGCACCTGGGCCCCAGTTCCAGAAAAACCTTCAGTGTTTTGGATCTGTCAACAGCAGATTTCAGGAACTCGAGATCCTGGCTTGAAATCTCTTCCTCTAAATGGGAATAGTTTGATCCAGTTTCTGGGGTTGGCTGCCTTTACCTAAAACAAAGAACCACCTACCGTGTGCTGAGATGTGCACCCTGCTGTGATCTCAGCCCCGTGCTTAGGAACACATTATGGAAATGCTTCTTCCAGTGGAATGATCTCTAAGTAGTACCCTGCCTACTTGTACAGGATGATAAAGCTAGGAACACTCCATGGTGCTACTCCTTCAAAATCCTTTTTAAAACCAGTTTTTGTGTTCATAAACAATCTAATAAATTTGACTTTTCAGAGCTGTTGTATTTCCTATGCAGATTCCTTACTGGGCTTGCTAAATTTTGGTGCAGTTTCATAAGAAAAAATATCAAGTCCCCCCAAGCAAAGACTTGGAGAAGATTTTAGTCATGCGTGTCAATACTTGATTGGGTTAGTAGAGAAGTTTGAAACAGCCTTTTCTCAGCAGTGCCCAGTGGTAGGACAAGAGACTGTCGGTACAAATTAAAATCAACTAATTCCACTTAAACATATGAGAAAACCTTTTTACTCTGGAAGGGGTCAAACACTGGAGCAGGTTGTCCGGGGAAGTTGCAGAGTCTCTGTTCTCAGAGATATGAGAACCCCAACAGGACACCATCCTAGACAACATGCTCTAGCTGACCACGGTGTGAGCAGGTGGTTGGATTGGATGATCTCCAGAGATGCCTTCCAAGCCCAGCTGTTCTGTGACTCCAGGATTTTCTGGATTTGAGATGCTGACCTCTCTAGACCCTCTGGGATGTTGTACTTACTGTGCAGCCCAGCCAGCAGCCCACAAGTTTGCCTTCTCATGTAAAGTCTGTCTGACCCAGTGAGGCTCCTGGGAGAGGCCAGGAATGACTTTCAAAGAGGCCAAGCTCTGGCTCTTTTCCCTTGGCAGAGGAAGACAAGCCCCCAGAAAACTGGTTGGCTGTGTCAGGTGCTGGCAGCGATTCCAAGCCTCATGCCTGCAGCCCTTTGAGCAGAGTTTTAAGATGAACCAGGCAGGGCAGAGCTCACCCCACCTGCCCGGGCACAGCCGTGCCTTGCCCCGCAGCCCTCTCCCCAGGAGGGCAGCTGGGATGGGGCAGCTGAGGCAGCTGGAGTCAGATGCTGCCTGTGATCCATCCAGGAAACACCATCCAGGAGTGCCATCTGCTGGGTCCGGGGTAAGCAGCCGTGGGAGCTCCTGGAGTTGCCCTCACACAGGTACTGGGAGGCGATGGAGAGCTTCAGCTCCCAGCAGGCTTTCTCCTCTCTTCCCAGGCTGGCTGGGCATGCCTCTGCTCAGGGCGGTGAGGGAGCCTGTGCCAAAAAAGAGCTGGCTGGTTTTACACAGCCTGATAATCATTGAAATGAGAAATAACGGGAGTTAATCCAAGGAAAGTGTGTTTTTTAAATCATTACTCCATCATGCTACTCCATGGGACTCAGAAAATCACCTCAGCAGCTTTCAGCTCCTCCCAGCTAAGTGGTTAGGATGATAGAGTGGGAGCACTCTGCAGTGTTAATCCTGTGAAATCCAACTTTTATGTTCATAAAAAATTTAAATACCTGTAGCATTTCAGAGCTATGTTATTTCTATAGCAGAATCTACACCAGCCCCAGCTAATAGAGTTCCTTCTCTCCCCGTGACATCCTAGGGAGTATCAGAATCCCAATCTCTCCTCCTAATCACAGCACCCCAGGCCAGGCACTGTCAGTGGTGGATCTTGGTGAGGGAACAGTGGATCATGAGTGCCACAGCGCGGGGAAAAAATCCTGTATGGTTGCTGCCCAAGTGAAATCTCTGGTAATTATCAATGATCTGCATTTTTTACCAACTTGTGAACCATCTAGACTGATGATTCATCCCCTCCTGATTTTAAAATTACAATATCTAAGCAGCAAGTTGTAATCCAGGGGTGGTATTCAGAACAAGTCCCTTATCTGCAGTATTTGCTTTGTCAGCACCACCTTAGCCATGTGGCTTAACAGCTAAGAGAATTTCTTTCACTGAAAACGTGGCCATGTTGGTGCATTTGGTGCCAAATTCTGTGGCTTGCTCCACAGACAGGCTGTGACTTCATTGCCTGCAGTTCTTTGACAGCAAGTCCAGGCCTTAGACTGCCATCTTGGAGATATTTTGTCATGCTGACAAGAATAGTGACAGGAAGAGTTATCATAGAATCGTAGAATTGTTTGTGTTAGAGGGGACCTTCAAAGATCATCTAGTCCAGTTCCTAAATAAATTACTACTGGAGACACTGTGTGCATCTTCCCACTGGTGAGCCTCCAGCCAGCTGTGGGCAGCCAGGCCTAGAGACCTGACCAAAGCTCTGCAGCCTGCTGCCAGCCCTGTGCCACCACCACTGTCACATGCCCAGCAAAGGGGATGAGGAACCCCTTTTTTCCCAGCTCAGCCTCTTGGTGAGCTGGTCTCAGCCTGCCCCAAGAGCTTGGGACAATACGAGCTGTGGAAAGGAACTCCTAAATCTTTCTGAGGGCAAGAAACAAGATATTTTTGTGGTCTTTAGAGAGGGAGTACATTAGGTATGCTGTGCTGGTCTACATATGATTGCCCTCATCCCTGAGAGAGTGGTGCTCACACAGAAAAAAACTGTGTGAAGAAGAATATTTCTGAAACAATGAATAATAAAACCCACTTGGAAATTATATTGAATTAAAACATTTCAACAAGGTGTTAAAGCAATGTGGCTTTGAGCAAGTGTTCATCAGCAGCAGATAAGAGGTGTCTGGATTATTGCAGAAGTACAGGGAAGATTCTTCCATACAATACTGAACTATGTCTATTTAGTGAATGTTTCAAATACTAAACTACTGTGCGCACTTTCTTATCACTTGTGCCACCAAGATTTTCATTCTATTGATTCATTTAATTTTAAACAAAAAAGTACATTCTTGATTCACTGCTTTTATTATTTTACAGGAATTAGAGTTGTGAAATTGCAGTTCCAGTTTTTAATGAAATATTCTGTTCTCAGATGTATAGTTTGAACTGGTTTATGCTGATGTAATCTAGACTGAAACCTGTGTTTATGGAAGCTCAGTGGCATGTAGGCTTGTATCAGACTATCAGACATTGAAATAGGATCTTTTCCAGTTCTTGGTTTCAGCATTCTGCCTTCAAGTCAATTAGTGGTGGGTGGGCACTAGACTGAAATACACATCAAAATGACCCTGATAGAGCAAAGCTTCAGGATCTAGTTAAGCTTATGTCTGCTTTTTTGAGTACAGAAAACATGTAGCAAGGTGTTTCACCAAACTGGACCCCAAATAAACTCTTCAAGCTATGAGTTAAAACACAGGTAAGTGAGAGCGGGTGAGAGGCAATTCTACCCTTCTTTTCTATAGGGTTTATGGGGGTACAGATTACATATGATCTGAAAGTTCCCAAGGTAGGAAGAAGGTGATCAGAGCTGGCACAGAGGTCTAGTGTCACCACCCCTAAGCTGAACTGCATGAGGACAAAGCCTGGCTCTCACCCACTGTTGGAGCCCAGGGAACTTTTCAAACTGGGGCTCTGCAGAAACTGGGGCTCTGAACAAACTGGAGATCTGTATAAACTGGGGGTGCTGCACAAACTGGGGCTCTGCACAAATTGGGGCTCTGAACAAACTGGGGGTCTGTACAAACTGAGTTGCAGGGCAGTGAAAACGAGGGGGTGCTTGGCACCTCAGACCCATGGCCAGTCCCTTGTGCCATGGAGTCAGCAGCTCTCCTTCTGCATCTGCTGGAGGGCTCTCGTGAGAGGAGAGTGGAGTAAGGGCTCCTGCTCTGAGCCGAGGGGCTGGCAATGCAAGGCAGTGCTGAGCATAGCTGAACATTTCCACTCTTCCTTTGTTCTCATTTGAAAGGGTGGTTTTTGCAAGGGTTATTTTCCCCTCTCAGAAAGTACCCTAATTGAAGGGACTCTCCTCCCCTCATAAAAAAACCCAGAATGACCCATGGAATAAAACTCTTGACCTTGAATGGACACCTTCTTTGCTGAGTTTTGGTCTCCATTTTCTATCCTGCTCTGAATAATGCCCGTGTTTCTGGCATTGCAAGGTATTTTTCCCACCTGTCCTCTTTGAGGGCAGAAAGAGTCTTGAGGACAGAAAATCTCTGAAGCCAGAGTTTTGAGGGGAGTTCAAATATTACAGGAAGACACAGCAGGCTTTTATAAAAGTGCTTCAGCTTAACATCCCTAAACTTTTCACTGTTCACTGTAACAGAACACCAGCTGATTAACAGAGCTTCCACATGATACAGAAATAACTTCTGAACTCCTGGACCTGGCACCCATTTCTGGCCGTGGTACAGTGGGAAAAATATTAATGACAAAATGGGAACATACAAGCGTGAAAATATTACAACCATTTTCTACAATGTGTCCTAAAGAAATGCTCCTTGCTAAAAAAACATTTTTAAAAGATAAAAACTGATTTGAAGCTGAGTTGACATTCCCAACAGAACAGTAAAATGTGCTGCAAGAATTACAAATAAAGTGTTACTTAAAAAAGTAGTGGATTTGTTTGCTGGCTTTGCATACTCTGCTTAACACAGTCCCTTTAGTGAGTGTTTCCTGATAGTTATTCAACTTCCTGGCGACATTTTTTGTTGTTGTTTTTCTTCTTTTAAATAAATCAACAGTCAGGCTACTGTCCCTGTCCTGTGAAACAAAGCTGAATGCTCTGGGTTTGTCTTCGAGCTGTTTACACAAATGACTTCAGAGGAAATGTTCTCACATTGGCATTGATGGAACCACAAAGGTTCATTGAGATCAGTCAGGAAAGTGGACACTGTGGAGCCTCCTCCAGCTGTCCCCCTGGCACCATTAGGAAGAGTACTTCCTAACTGCTGCTGAAGTTCTAGGAGATGGATTCAAAGGAGGGCTGAGTTCACCTAATCTGACTCCATATGTTTGTTAATACAGTTCCTTAAACATCCCCCTGAGAAGGTCCAGCAACTGAAATCTCTAAACCAGGCTGCCCACCCCAGATGACAATGTGTGCATTTTGACTGCATTAAGCCTGCCACCCAATGAATGAGATTGGGAAGGAGTGGGAAGATTGCTGGGACGGGCTGAAGCATGGACTACGCACAGGCTTCAGACACAAAGCTAAGCAAGGCAAGCTCTGGGCTCAGCACAAGTGTTTCCAAGTTGCTCTGACTTTACCTTGTTTGTAATGAAGCTCTTGTTCCTACACATATCCAGATGTTTAACTTTACTCTGCAGTCTGCCTCTTTGGAAAAGCTAATCCCTGTTGAACTATATGCAGTATGCAGTGTGCAGAGATGCACAAGATATAAATCAGGGGTGAATTCACTCCTTTATTCCTTTCTTTATGAAAATACTGAGTTTAATCCTCTTTTCCCCATTCAGACTTTATTCAAATAAAAAAAAAACATGACTGGTAATGAGAGTGCTGCAGGTAACAACAATACCTGAGCTACACCAGCATTGCAGTTGAGGAAGCAGCAGTATTTACTTTGTGGCTCTGAGGGCAGCCAGGGTCCTACTTGTCCCACACCATCACAACTTTGCACCTCCTGGATCATCTCTTGGGTCCTGCTAGCTCTTGTGAGGCTGTGGAGATACCCTCACCATCTTTGACAATTTTTTATGTCTTCTGTGCAGCAGCGTATTGATTAATAGAAGAAGGTTTGATTAATAGAAGAAGGTTTGATTAATAGAAGAAGGTTGTGTGCACTGGGAAGATGGAAGCATTTTGCAGCCAAGTCAGCTGACGTGGGCACAGGGACTGAGGTAACTTGCATTTTTTGCCTTTCTGTTTGATGTTTTTGCGACAGTGCTTTTCTGGTTCTCTAAGTGCTTGTTTGACACAGTTCCAAGGGAGAGAAACAAGGCCTCTGAAAGTAGATTCTGCAAAAATTGCAAGCAGGGCAACCAGAAAGCCAGTCCCACCAAGACACTTGAAGCATCCCCTGCATAGAAGGATCGGCTGCAGGTTGTGGATATGGCAGAAGAAAAAGCTTTGCCCCTGAGCTCACAGGTCTCTAATCCTTGGGTTCTGCTGGGTCTCAATGTATCTAGAAATAATACTGCTGCTATTTTAACTTTGCAAAGCCCATCACAGTGCCAGAATCTGGAAGGAGGTTAACATCATGTCCCTCACTTGCCTCTGGGATCCATGAGGAACCCCCAGAAATTGGCCCAGTGCTTGTGTTTTGAGAGCATATGGACTTGAGGTTCAAAGGTTTCCTTTGAACTGCCAGCCATTACATTAAAGGACGACAGGATAAAACAAGCACACAGCCAGGGATTTTCATTCAGTCTCAGATACTATGGCACGGCACAGCACACCAAGATGAGCTCATCAGACATACTCATCTTGGCAAAATACAGTTTCCTAGTAAAGCAGATATTTTTCTTGAAGTACATGACTTACTCAGATTTTCCTCTGAAGAAGGAAATTTGGGAACTCAGAGTCAGGCTGGCCCAGTGCCTGAACCAATGGCAGGGCTCCTGCCACACTCTGCAGGTGGCTCTGGGCTAACAGAGGTTTTGCAAAGCCAAGGCTCTCCTCAGCTTACATTAAGCCTCCCACAGTATCGCCCTATACTGTGTTGAAAATCCTATTCTTGAGAAGAACTTACTGATTTGGCAGAGGATTAGAAGATGAGACAGCATACCTATGTCCTGACTCACCCACATGGCAGAAATCTTGCATTTCCTGTGGGACTTGCTATCACAGTCAATGCAATTGACATTTTAGCAGCTGAAGGCTCCTCAAGAGCTTTCAATGTCTTTTTGACACTCTGATGTAATACTGCCCTTCAAACAAGCACAGTTAGAAGCATCTACAGCTCATAAATCACTGGTGTGAGAATTATTAGTTAGGAGACCTTCTAGAAAACCAAATGTCCAGGAAGATGCCTGGTGCACTTTTCATTTGCGTGCAACCAAGAAAAAAATTATCTTCTACATAACTGAAATACTCCAAATGTTTCAGTCTGGCAGCAGAGCACATATGGCAGAGACATTTAATGTCAGTACAGATTTAATGCTATATTCAGTTTTCAGATTTGAACTTCTGCTGCCTTATGCTTCAGTGATATTTTCTCTTAGGCAAACTAGGGCCATGTCTACCATCTGGAAAACCCTAAGAGTCTGCCAAGTGCAACATGGATGAAAAAATAATTGGTTGCCAAGAGAAATTGGGAAGTAACCTCAGCAGATCCAACAAGTTTCTTGAGAGACTTGTTCCCTCACTGACAGGCTCTGTAGCACACTCAACAGTGGCTGGAGTGGAAATGTGGAAGCTCCAGCACTTACACTGGTGCATTTGGAGAGGGACAATGTGGGCTGAAGCCACAGGCTAACCATCTTGGCTAGTGATGTTCAGCTTTTTATTTTGATTTTCTTGTACCACCTAAGCAGAGAGAAAGCAAATAAGCTTGCAGACATTTCATATAGAGACAGAAATTACAGGGTCTCCAGGCATCAGAACAGAGATCTCTGTTGTATTTTCTTGCAAGATTGTTATTTTTCCAGATGAAATAGTGCGTGAGACTTTCAATGTCAAAATGCTTGTGAAACAAGTTTGTGTTTTGTGTTTCATATCATAAAAGGAGAAGGATTGCTTTAGTCCTTCCTGTCTCTCTACCTCAGAAACAAACTCCAGGATTGGTTGTATTTCCTGGGGAGAGGAGGGTTGCAAGGGAGAGATCAGTGAAAATCATAGCAATCTTGGAAAAAGTCTTTTTGTGCATCTGGTGTTTTTACACGGAGCGAACCAGACTTTCCCAATTAGGACCGTGGAATGGGTGAAACAAGCAATTCTTCTTTCTCACAGATAGCTGTAGCCCCAGTTCATTAATCAGCCATCACTCAGACAGGCTCCAGCAAGGAATGCTGATAGCATCGCGGCCGGAGCGCGGAGGCTGCGGCGGGGAGCGCGACGCTGACAGCGCCCTGTGCCGCAGCTCCCACCGCAGGGGCTACCAGCATCAAACCCCGCCACGTCTCAGCACTTTTCCATATCCTAAAGGTGAACTACAGGCGATCTCAGATCTGGCTCTGAACTTTCAAACAAAGGGACCTTTAATGTCTCAACAGGACAGAGCCAGGAGCCCCTCCAACCTATATGAAAGGCTGTCATAATTAAAACCAAACAGAAACCGTCTGAATTCCTTATTAAGGACACTTACTAGAACAATTTTAACCCCTGAGTAGCCTAGGAAGCGTTTAATGTTTACAGATGTTGATAGAAGGGTGTATGCAAAGTTTCCCAGGTTAGTGCCAAGGGGCCAAATTCAGAGCTGGTGTAAATGGAAGGGTGGGATGCTGTGGCTGTGGCTGACCCAAAAACATGGCCTGTTGTAATGCTTTTCTTTGATCATCTTTGCCAGTGCCACTCTTTGTCACCAAAGTAGAGGGGAAAAAGAAAATGGGAAAAACCAAACCAAACCAAACCAAAACCCAAACAAACAACAAATTGGAAATCTGTTTCCTTATTTGCAAATTAGCTTTTTGGGTTTTTTTTCAATCATCAGAATTGGACAAACTCCCAAAATATTTATCTTCATTTTCTACTGGAGTAAAAATAATTGTAGGAGGACATCCTGACACTTCTCATGTCATATTAAGAGACTTGATTCAGTTAATTCATGTGGTATTCATGGATAAACATAGATAAACATTCAGTCTCCAAAATCACTAAATTCCTTTATAAATAGGAAATTTATATAAAACATTACTTTTTCTTTGTTGCCAGTCTACAAATAAATTCAAATACCATTCTAAGCTAATAGCATTTTCAGTATTATATTGAATGTGAAATTTAGGTGTCAAGAACAGTCACAATAAAGCATATTCAGTAATTTTCTTAGACAGGCATGAAGGCAGTTAAACAAACTATAAACTTTTTTCAAGAAAAACTTGATTTATTAATCAGCTGAGAATATGTGAGTGTCATTAATTCAAGACAATTCATATTATAACTCATTTTTTCTCTGAATTTTTAGTATTAGGAAACAATTTGAATTGAAAATAAAGAAAGAGTGTGAGTGTGTATACATACCTGCATATGTCTGTGTGTGTATATGCAAATATTCCTAGCTCCTTATATTAAGATTTTCAGTTGCAAAACTTTAATTGATGAAAGTTATAAATTATACTAATTGAAGAAAATTATAAAATAAGAAGAAGAAGAAAAAGAAAAATGAAAAGAAGAAGCTCTCACATAAATAAAATCACTTTGCCAGAAAAAAACAAACTATGTATGAACTTCCTTTCAAAAGTTATATCTGAAAATCCCCTTCAAATATAAACCAAAGTGCTGCTCTTAACCTCTACACCAAAATTACTTGAGTTCAGACAAGCCCCAACAATCCTTCCACAACTAAAGCATTGTTCTTAAGAGATAAGGACATGGATGAAACAGACCATTGTGACTAGAAAAAATCCTGACACTGCAAAAGAAATGCCAAGGCATTTGCACAAAATAAAATTCAAGGCAAAGCCAAAGCATGGTTGTCAACATAGATCATTTCCCAGTAACAAGGTTCAGTGCCATTGCCATTATATGCTGCTGAAGCCAATGTCATCCCCCAAGTATTTATAGTGCATGTAGGAGAGTTGTTGTAGGCCAGAGAAAAATTCACTTTTAGGCAAGAGGTGCAGTTATTCCTTTTGCAAGCTTTTTGCACTGCCTGTGCTGGTGCTTTGCAAATGCATCAAGGGTTTGGTGCTGGCCCAGTACAGAGCGTGCAAGCAGGAGTCTCTGGTTTAAATAAAAGGGTGCAGCAGCTGATGCCAGCCCCTGCTCCCTGTGCTCTGCTCCAGGTGGCATGGAAAGGCACTTCCAAAAACCCCAACTCATCATTGCCCAGCAGCACATGCCTCCCTTGACAGAGCTCTACATATCCCCTGGGAAAGGACACATGGCATCTGCGCCTTGGCACAGGCTGCATGGGACCATCCATGCTCCCGTGGGGATGAAAACCTCCTGCCCAGACAGGGCTGATCTCCTGCAAGCACAGGTTCCATGGACCCCCTGTGCCTTTGTCTCAGTTAGGACCTTCTTCAGAGCCTGACCAGATGCTTCAGGACACCTCATCAGATGCAGGTTGTCATCTGGCTGACTTCAAAGAACCACTGGAAATGACATGACATGACGACTATTTTTGGGCTGCCATCAGGTGTGCTGTGATGCCACTCAGCCAGCTTCAATATAAGTGAGATCTGCTACTGTCTGTCTGTTTCCAGGCATGATGGCACATTTAGAGATGCTGATGTCATGAGATTGAAATGATGGAAAAGAGAGAGAAAAGCAGGCTTATGTGAAGGAAGACGATTTCTCTTCCCAGAAGTGGTACGTGGCTTATTACCCTTGAGGTTTTCCTCAGACAACCTAACCGGTGTCCTCAGGAAGGATTCAGCTGACTCATCCCTCAGCTGGAAACAGGATGGTGGTGAGGTACACTGAAATCTGAGTCCTCAGAAAAGTTTCATAACTGAGATGTTTTCACCAAGCTGACATGGCCCTAGAAGCAATGGACAGCCTATCCCTGCCCCTTCCATTCAGCTGGCCATGTCCAATGGAGGTCTTTGTGGCTGATTGTGGTGCTAGTCCTTGTCAAAGGGACACGCCTATTCCTTGGTTAGACAGACACAAATGCTCCCACTGGTACCCCAATGACAAGCTCTACTCCACAGTGTCTGCCCACCACCATTGCTGGGCATAGTGGGAAAAATATTCCCATAGCGTGTGGAAGACTGCTTAAAGTGGCCATAGTGATACATTTCATCGTAAAACAGAAATTAAAGGAAGACCTTAGAGTTCATAAATAGTCTAATTAACCTAAATCCTTTATTTTGCCTTAGTTGTAAGAAGCTCTGGATTCTCAGCTACTTTTTCTTGCCAAACAAAATCTGTCTTGCTGCTTTATTACTGACCCAGCAAAGTTAAGTGGTGTCATTTTTATTGAAAAAACATGGTCAAGTGTGTTACAAACTGAGAAGCAGTAATGTAATTTGCTACTGCTCTGCTTCAAGCGTTAAGAGAGAACACAAACAAGTTTAGCTGAAAAAATGAATACTGCCAAAAGCTACGTTTCTGTTCTGTATTGAGTGGGTTTTGGAGATGAAAGAGAGAGAGCACTGTATTTTGAAACCAAAAAGGCTTATAAATACAAATCAAAATCTGCCTACTGTGAAGCATTTAGTTAGTACTTTCCTGAATTTGTTGTGCTGGCTCTGTCAGGGGGCCGATCTTTTCATTTTGTTTATATTTTCCTAATGCAAGTTGTGACTTCTACCCTGGGAACATGACAAAGGCTTTCTTCACAAATGCAAAGAAGACAGGAAACTCATGGTTCCCACAAAGCAGCTTTGACTCTGACTAGATGTGATAATTTTGTTAGCAGGATCCCAGACATCAGAGCATGGATCAGTGAGCCAGACTAATAAGCTACAGGGGCTCCTGTCCACTCATGGAAAGTGTCTCATCTGAGCAGGGTCCAGTCTGTGCTTTGTTGTTATGGGCCAAGATGTGCAGCTTTTCCTTGCTTGATGTGAGTTTCACAGAAGCAGATACAGGATCTTCCAGGATCATTGCCTTTGTTGCAACTCTGAGAGCTCCAGAACAGGGCTCGTGGCTATTTGTCTCCAGTTGATACCAAGAGATCCATCAGCTTGTGTAACCATCTGCTCAGCCCCCCTAATCCCTGCTGTGCCTGTGGAGCAGTGCAGACATCCTGTGCTGGCCCCTGGCCAGGCTGGGCACCAGCAGCAGGCTCATCAGCAGGACCACCCTCTGCAGAGCAAACCATTCTCCCAGCTTCTTGGGAGGGTTTGGCATCCAGCAGAGCTTTGTGCTCTCCTGTGCCCTGTCCTTTGTTCATCTGTGTAACAATGTTGGCAGCCACCACAGTTGGGCAAAGCCTTCAGTCATCCTGCAGAGCACATTTCCCTGTGATGCTACCACAGTCCCTTTGCTGGTATCCTTAAGGGCTGGATCCCTGTTTTAAATGAAGCCTTCAGACCCTGGAGTTGTGCCTTCCACCTGCCCTCGCCGTGCTGACTTCCAGCCCTCAATCTCTCATTACTGCTGACAGATGGTGCCACAAAGGAGCAGGTTGAGTCTATGGATGACCACTGAGTACCAGAAGAAAACACTCTCAGATATTATGTGTTGTAATAAAGGGATTGCTGGGATTTATGGTTAGCATGTGGGGGGCTGAGCCCTTCTAAACCAAGGAAAGAAAAACAGATCAAGGCAAAGTAGTCAAGGCTGGATATACTGTGATATGGGGCCTGCCAATGGTTCAGCTTAACCTCTAGCTTGTGATGGATTGTTTTCACAAAAATGTCCAGAATTACTTTTTCCACGGCCACCTAATGCATCTGAGGGACAAGCCTTTACATTCACAGGTAAGAACTTTACCAAGTGGGTCAAAAACCCCAGGAGTTTGGAAATTTTCTTTAGGAACAAATTGCCCTCTAGCTAGATTCAGATTGGGCCAAAATAGAAGTAGAATCTGAATTAGAAGTCAATGGGCCCATGAGTTGCCCATTTTGTCAGCCAGACAACTCAGCTCCAAGTTCTTGCCTTTGCTTCACGCCTCAGTTTCACTATGGATGGAAATGTGTAAATTGCTCCAGCAACATGCAAAATCATGGAAGTATTTTTTTAAAGTCTCATCATTAGACAAATGAAATAGAAAGGTTGGTGGAATGGGACATAATTACTTATGTCTATCATACATGGGAGAATTTAAATGAAAAAGTAAATTGCTGAAATTAAAAATAAAGCAAACCTTTGTTCAGTATTAGAAATAGGCAGCTGGGACCTAATTATACAATGCAATTTCTGAGTAAGCAAATCCTGCAGAAATAAATGTTGTGCAAAAATAAATCTGCTACATAGAAAGTGATATATGAGTTAGAACATAAAGGATTTGGACTTCTAACAAAAAAGGTATTTAGAGACTAATACCGATGTTGGCTGTCATTCAAAGCCTACCCATTGAAAAGAAAATAATAGATTAATAACGTGAAACAGTAATGAGCAGATGATGCCAGAAGGACTGGGAACAAGGGAATGTCACAGGTATTATCTCCTGCAGGAGGGCTCTGATGCCCATTAAGAGCTGCCAGAGTTCAGATTCCACACGAGGTTGAGGTCTGAAATTCCCTCCTTATCCCATCTGTGTTGGGAGTTGCTGTGCAATGGAGGAGCAGCTGGTACCTCCAGTACAGTACCTGGCTTCAGGGAGCTGAGGCTGGAGCTGCCCAGACCAGGCTGTGCTTCCCAGCACTCACCCTGGGTCCAGTACAATGCACAGCAGTTCCTGCCCAGCTGGAATTTCCTTCTTCCTCTCCTGGAAACCAAAGTCTGAGAGTGGGAGACACTGGCAGAGACTGGCATCTTAGACAGCATTGAGCCTCTGACAAGGTTTCTGCATGGGGCAAAGGCATGGAGGACACCCTAGTTGCCCATCATGGATTTAAATCTAACCTTGTAGTATTTCCATGCAGAAAGAGAAAGAAAGAAAGAGGGATATCTTTTGTCAGTTCGTTCCCAGGCTCTTAAGTCATGAGGTTAGGGCTGCTGTACTAGGCAGCCGACATTTCTGCAGCAGCAAAGATGAAAGTCAGACAAAATAATCCAAAGAAGTGCTTAACTGTGACTATTAAGTCCCAAGGGATTTATCAGAGTTTACTTTCCTCTGACTTCTAGGAGAGACTTCAACTGAAGTCCATTAAGCAAATTAAAAAGCAGAAGGAAAATAAACACAGATTAATGGAGATAGGAATTTTATGAAGAAAAGGAAACAGACAGACCTTGTGACAAAGCTCCTGGCCTGCTATTCAGGTTTTAAGGCTCCCAGACCTTATAAATGGAGGAGATTATTCTCTTCACGTTGCCCTGCTGGTAGTCGTAAAAGAGAGTTAATAGAATTTTTTTTCCCCCACTGAGAAGTCCTGTAGAACCTCAAGTAATAATATAATCCATAATGTTTCAGTTCAGTGCGTGACATGCAGCTATTTGTTCCTTTGTTTCCAGGCAGGGAATCAGGCTGTAAATCTTGTAGTGACATAGATACTGTACTGGCTCTGTGGCATTTTGTCTCCTGCTGAAACTAAAGCCCATCTGAGCAGCTTCCCACATAATTAGGGATTTGCATGTCTGAATAACTAGGCAGGATTTCTGTATTTATTACTTCAATATAATAATTAATATTTAATCCACAGGAGATATTACCAATAGGTTTGGATCCTCATATTGCTTGGTAAAAAGTACACTGAGAATAAGAAGATGAGCAAATAATATCATCATGGAGTCTTATTTATCTTTAGATAGTTTACATTAAAGCAAATGGTCCCATAAAGGGGAAGTTCCTTTTGCTGCTCCTCTTCTAAGTGATTTTCTAATTCTCATCATGTTTGTTAGCATTCATGGCTGAAAACAAAGAGATAGAAGAATGGTAAAACAAGAGTAAATAAACTTCCACCATGCTGTGTGAACAGGCCCAGGGTTGGCTGTGTGGTGGCACCAGCCCTTGGGGAAAGAGCAGCTTTCATTGGCTCGGCTGGAGATGTGACACATCAGGAACAAGCACTGACCACTCTGGGATGCACAGAAAACCTCTTTGGGGTCTCACCACAAACCTGAGAAAAATGGACATGTTCCTATTTCTTTTTATTCCCTTGACCTTCCTGCTAATTGTCTTTACAACTAATCCAGTACCAATGTGTAATTAATCTCTTGTTTCTGCTCATCAACTGATCTGTGTCATAGTTCTTGGTTTGACACTTATTCATGGGCAACTCCCTGTAGAAATTAAAAACATTTTGAACACAAATTTACTTGAGTTTTGTTCATGGGAGGCATTGGAAACTGTTCTGATATTATTCTAAGTGAGAAAGTAATATTTGCCTCTGTAAATATCCTATAATATGAACATAAGATATAAAATATCCCCCCTGTTTTAGCTCTGTTTGTCAAGGTGCCAATTTGAAGCCTTTTCTCAGACAAACCTCCTGGATATGTAGGGTGTGACTCACTGTGCGTGCAGGTGATTGAGTAAAAGGCAAAGAGTGCCTGCACACCAGGGCTAAGGGTTAGTGAGCTTAGGTGTGGCTTCCCAACAACATCAAGTTCAGTGCATGTCATGGGTTCTGCTCAAAGGCTGACCAGCACCAGGGAAAGAGGCCAAGATGTCTGAGCAGCTAAAGCACGTAGCCCTTCCCTTAGTGGGTCACATTTGTCAGCTTTCCAGTTCCCATGGAACCCCTGACCTCTCACTGCTGATATCAGAAAGCTGCCAAATGGCAGTGCCTGAAGCTCTGTGCTTTCTACATCTGCACTGACAAAACCTGTTTGTGGCCCGGGCCGTCCAGCACAGCCCTGTGTACGTGCGCGCCTCTGTGCACACCCCGACAGACTGCAGGAGCACCCCGGGGTCACCAGAGCCACCTGTGTCACTCCCTGCTGGAGAGCTGGCCCTGCATGTCTGACTCTGCTTTACTGACTTCTTACACCTTGTTCTACCTTTGCCTGGGATCCCAGAGTGTGGGGATCAGCAGCTCTGCAGGAATGGTCTCTCCTGCTGCTGCTGCCAAAGGAGCTCAGTCGGTGTGAGCCGGCTTGTGTGCTCCAGGAAGAGAGGCTGGAAGGTACAGAGGCCCATCTGCCCACACCCTCTCCTTACAGGCCAAAGTTGTCCCCATGGATGGCAGCTGTGGCACAGTCTGAGGTCCTTCTGCTCCTGTCTAGGGCTCTGCACAGCAGAGAGCACTGTCAAGAAGACAGCTCAGAGCATTGTGGCAGATGGCAATGCCGAGTATGGCAGCTTCCAGCTCAGCAGCCAGTTGTGGTGTTCTGGCTTTATGACCACGGTCCTTCAGATAACTGCTGCAGGATGGCTTGCAGGGGTACCACAGCACCTCTCTCCTCCTTGCAGGGGTACCAGAGCCTTGCTCCTCCAGAGCCAGCCCCAGCAGCAGAGGCTGCAGCCCAAGCCCTTCCACTCTGCCTAGCTTCACCTCCTGGCTGTGGGGGGCGTTCAGGGTCCAACCTGGGCAGCTCAATATCTGTGCTCACAAAAAGGTGGGAGTGGTAGATGGCTGAGTCCACTTCTTCTTTCAGTCTATAAAGGGTTAGGGTAGCCCCACTGACTCCTGTGGCTAGGGAGTGAGACATCATGGTCATTGCCAGAGACACCTCCAGGCACCATCACTGCCCACAAATGTTCTCCAGAGTTTCACCTTGAACCTCTAGGCCAGCTGCTTTCCCTTGCCCCATGTCCATACTTTCCTCTCCTGGGATACCAGGCCTTTCTGGGTGTTTTGACTGTCGGTGGAAGATAAGCAGCCCTGATTTGTGTGGGTTGTGATGCGGGGCTGGATGAGATGAATGCATCCTGCTGGTTGTGGGGTTAGTAGTTGGGAAAGGGATCATTCAAGTCTATACCACTGCCAAGCACATCCAGCTCTTGGCTTGGGGTCTATCATCAGTGTGGAGCTCCCAGGCAGGCTTGGGAAAGGTTTTGTCTGACCAGCAGATATCCTGCTATTGGAGAATACTGAATGTCTGGGGGGTGGGGGGCGGGTGCTGGCAATGGACCTCTCATTTGTGTTCTGACCAAACTCTCCTTTTCTGGATAGAGAGAAAATATCTTTACTTACTATTTTTTCTTATTTTTTTTTCTTTTTTCTTCCCACAGCAGAACATGCAGGAAGGGATTGAAATATCATAAGCAGAGGTGGGTCTGTCTCCCATTTTCTCCCCTCCTTCTATCTCTCTCATGTGTGATTACAGAGGCAAGAGGACACCAGCATTTGCAAGAAACTTTTCCTCTATGGTTGTTGCTGGCCATGCAGAAGCAGATGAGGATGCCTGCCTGACAGCATTCAAGTACATGAAGCTGAAGGCAGCCTTGCAGTGGGGAGAATGAGCAGCATCCAGCCCCACAAGACAGATTTTAACCAGGTTTTGAGGTCTTCCCTTTTTCAGTGTCTTTGAAAAATCAAGATAAATCAGCTGTATCCAAGAGCATTGCAATCTACCCAGCTCTTGACCCTCACCCTCGTGCCCCATTCCAACGCACACAAAAGAGACCCTGGGGAAAATCTGTTGAAGCTGAACCCTAAATCACATGTGGAAATGGAAAATCAAGTCCATTAAAAAAAAAACCCAAACTGTATTGTTAGAGTTATTTTAGACCTAGTGTCTGGTGCTGCTTGAGTGAATTCTGTTCCAGGCTGGTGTCATGCTCATGGGCTGTGCTTCTCTCCATGCAGATCTGCTGTTGAGTAACACAACTGAAGACATTATCTGTGTCAAAAGAATTGTGAGAAACCCACAAGGACTGAATGCCTGGTGAGAGGCTTCAGAGATGGTTCCTTTGGCAGGGCCCACGTGTGGGGGCATGGCTGCCCTTTGCTGGACTGTCACACAAAGGCAGCACAGCCACTCTGGAGGGGAAGAAGTGCAGCTGCAGGACTTTGCAAATGAGTGGGAATGAGCAGACCAACTTCAACTCCTTCAGTCTTTGCAAAACATCTCACAGGTGAGACTAGGGAGGAAGACAGAAAAACAGTTACAGAAAGATATCTCAGGTGAAAAACAAATGTCCAGTAAACAGCACATCAGCTAGTAGGCTAGCCCTTGAAGATTTCTCTCTGTCTTAGGCTTTCAAAGTCCTTCAAAGAACTCTTTTCCAAACTTTTTGCAGTCTCTTGTCTTAGCTAGAAGCACCTTGCATGGAAGCAATTCTTCCCAGAACCTCTGACACCATTAATCAATTAAATTCCCTGATGAATCTACATAACAGGATTTGTTTGTTTCAGACCTGAACCATTCCTGGGACTCTGGGCTGCTGTAACCTAGGAAGACATTGAAGGCACAGTAACCAACAAGCTGAGAAAGTGGAAATGGGGTGGGAAGACAATTCCAATGATTATATAAACAGGTGGTTGTCTGAAGTCCTGAGGTGTTTTGTGCTAGAACAGTGGCATTATCCACTGAAACCTGAACACATTCCAATCTGAGGGACAAGATTCTGCCTCCAGATTCTCCCTCCCCACCTTTGCAGTTGGACTTATCATGGGGTTTGTGTCCTGTGCAGGGCTGCTGGAGCCTGGCTCACTGTAAGAGCAGCCTTTTTGCTGTGCTGAGGGGAGGTAAGTACCTTGTCAGCACACGTGGCCAGCAGGCCCAGGGCCCCCATGTGAGTGCTGCACAGTCCTCTGCACACTCAGCACACTGCTCAGCAGTGCTGTCCCAGCAAATCAGGCACCCTTGCAGGGGGAGGACTGCCATTTAAATTCATTCTTCCTGGCCAGAAAGTAGAGAGGGCTCAGGTGGTGTCAAGGGACATGACTGTTGTCACTGATGTTCAGGAAGTGTTGGAGGGTCTGCAAGTCCTTCTCCAGGGCTAGTGACAGTGGGCCCCTATAAAAAACAGCCTGTTTGTAATGGGTATGAATTATATCAGCCTAGTACCTGAATCGAGTCCCTTCACTCCTTCTGTCCCCAGGAAAGGCTGGACAGTGCACTGCAAGGGAGACCTGTGAGAAAGTCCTGGCTCTGCTGTGCTGACAGTGGCTGCCTCTGCTGCAAGGGGAGAGCTTCCCCCTCCCTGCACAGTGCTTCTCAGTCAGTGTTTGCAAACCCAAAGCATTCCACTAGGTCTAAAATAACTCTAACAATACAGTTTGGGGTTTTTTTAATGGACTTGATTTTCCATTTCCACATGTGATTTAGGGTTCAGCTTCAACAGATTTTCCCCAGGGTCTCTTTTGTGTGTGTTGGAATGGGGCACGGGGGTGAGGGTCAAGAGCTGGGTAGATAGCAATGCTTTTGGATACAGCTGATTTATCTTGATGTTTCAAAGACACTGAAAAAGGGAAGACCTCAAAAACTGGTTAAAATCTGCAAGCTTCCCAATATGTCATGTTTATGTATTTGTAATAAAACACAACAAAACACAGCCCAGAATCTTGCCAGGTAAAACATATATCTCCTCGATAGTGTAAGCTGTCCCTGTGGGACTTGAGGGTGCTCACAAACACAATATTTTTCTCCTCCATGAAAGTGCCACAGTGCCATAGAAGAAAATGTTTTGTGTGGAAATGTCTGCAACTCACAGCTGGGAAGATTCAAGGCAGGGACAGAAAGGGTTAAAGAGAGAAAGGGTTGTGGAAGTGGCTGTCACCACAGATGAGTACTAGCTCTGTCTGTTGTTTTCTTTGAATGCTTGGGAATGTACAAAATTACAAAGGAGTATTTTTTGATCATGCTGTAGTGGCTGTTCTTGAGTTTAAAAGGAAAAAAGAGAAAAAAATCAGAGCAACATATTTGTTGTCAGTAGATGGGGTCTGAATCAAAATCTTACCTTCTAACACTGCCGACCTTTGAAATCCAAGACTGGGTGTAGAGATGTAAGCCAAAAGCAGACATTTTGAATCTCCACCAAAAACATTTCATTCAGATTAAAATGTCAGTTCCTATCAGAAAATACTTTAATCTTTGGAAGATTCTATTTGTTCCTTTTCTAAGGAAAATCTGAGGCAATTTCTGTAGGATACCAAGAATTAAGTCCAAAATTTTGATCTGTGAGTTAGTTGCATATTTTGTGTGTATTCTGGTGATGGTGGATATCTCAAATAGTTGAATGGTAGCTGGAGTCCTGCAGCAGGTATGAAAACACAAGGGGAACTGTGTTCACTTCTAGATGTGATTAGCCACATCCCATAAAAGCTCTGGTAACTTCTTCAGAAAAATATGCAGTTGACTCATAGCAGAACTCTGAGTACACAGGGCAGCTGTCTTGTGTAAGATGTGACAGAGAGCCTGTCTCTTCCCTTTCACTTAGGGCAAAAACCTACATGTTCAGTTTAACTTTTATTTGGAAACAGAGTAAAGAACTTCCTTTCAGCCGCATCCATCCGAAATCCCAAGGAAGGCATAAAGTATGTTTCCTTTGTTTTCCTGATGAAAGCAGTTTTTTCCATTTATTTCTACATGGCAGCGTTGCAGAGGAAATTTGATAATGTTTATGAAAAAGCACTATACCCTAGTCTGCATCCCCTCTGGTGACACGAGGACTGCAGGTGATCTGTCACACTGTCACGTCCGAGCACTGTAAGTGCTTGAGGACCTTGCCAGCACACATGGGCAACAGGGATCATGAGATCATCTATAGCCACATTTTAGAGGAACAAGAAACCTCCTACCAAGACAGATACAAGTTAAATAGAGAGCCTGATTCTGTTTCTCCATGAATTTAAAGGAAGTGTTACCACTGATTTTAACAGCAAACAGGACTGACCTTGTAGTGTATGTCATCAAACAGCTCTGGACTCCTTGAGAAAATTTCAACACTTCCATTATATGCCCAATCTTTCAAACTGGACATAAACATACACTTGGCAGAAATCTCAAGCTACAATTAAATTAAGAGACTTTTTTTTTAAACATTTTTTCCAGTCACAAAGGAAGGAGAGAGAGAAAGAAAGGATTCTTCTGGGATGTTTTTAAGTTACTGCTGCTATGCAACAGCATTGATCACCTTTCCACTACCGCATCTTAAAAAATGAATTCATTCATTCTCACAGGCAAAAGAATGGCAAAAATAAATTAATTGATGCTGCAATTACTATTTTTAGCTGCAAGGAGGGTAAGTGACATGAGGGGTTCAGCCAATGTGAAGAAATTGCTTCTAGAACAGGAATGGTCACTTGGCTGATGTCTGGCTTGTGGTCCATGAGAGCTTGGGAGCCATCAGACTGGGAGCAGGGCTGTTTGTGTCCAGAGCGGCCAGCTGATGCTGGGGCTGGGAGCAGAGTAGCTGGAACTGCTGGAATCAGTGTTAGGTACCATTCCAAAACACAGCTGTGTGCCCAGACTGCCATCCCTTCAGTGTAGCTGAAATTTTCTGAAAAGCTGTTTGAGACCGAATTATCTGTGTATCTGCTACAGGGATTTAAAAATGTTGGTATGACATCCTAAAATAAGAGAGGAGAGGTGGTCCTCTGCTCCATGACCACCAGCCCCACACTCCCAACTCCAGTGAACAAAGCTGGGATGCCAGATCCATCTGCACAGTGATTGCAGGGGATAATCCAGAGCACCAATACATCCCCACCAAAGGTACCACTGCTAACTCAATTTCTCGGTTTAATTTGCTAATTGCAAAATGCCACTACCTTTTTCCAACCTGAGTATGTAGCCAGATTTTTGCATGCTGCAGATTATACTTATTAGAAGAAGAAACTGAAAACTATTATAGTTATTTCCTCAGTGCAATACCCTTTCTTTAGAGACTTACAGAGAGTGCATTGGGCACAGGATGGCTCATGCTACCAGGGACAATTATTATTTGCTCCTAATTCAAATTGAAATTTCTTATGGTGGCCTCCCAAATTGTTCCTTGTGTCAAAGTCTCTCTGTGTGGTCTAGCATGCCAGCTGCCAGCCTGTCCCTTCTCTGCATCTGCTCCTGGGCTCCCTGCATCCCTCTTTTACACACTCAGACACACACCCACCGTCACTGGTCCCCTGTGTGTGCAGGCCAGGGTCAGGTACTTGCCATCAGCTGTGGAGCAGCTCCTCTCCAGGCTGTGCTCCCTGCCTGTTGGAGTCCTGCTGCTACAGCTACTGATCCTGGAGCTTACATAAAGAAACAGAATTGTTTATACACAGATCCCAAGGGAGAGACTGGCAGTTTCATTGTAATTTAATCTAAACCAGGATAAGACAGTAAATATTGTTGTATTTTCATAAGGATGAAGAAGGGTGAAGGAAGCAGAAGATGCAGGAAAGAAACACCTGTGTAATTCACAAGAAGGGGAAATACTGAAAAAGCACAAAGTTTTACAGTTTGACCATTGTCACTGAAAAAAAATAATTGTTACAGAGACTGGGGAATCTGTTTAATCCTTTCAAAGAGTTTGATCTCCAAACCATCACCCATATTCATGACCTGTGCTCCTGTATCTGTAATGTTAACCGGGGTAACCTGGTCCTACGCACTCAGCCGTGTGTGGAGCCAGTCTAGCACAAAACTAGCATTTCTGTTCAGCACTGCTTCCCTGAGCTATCTCCCTGGGACTGGTGGCCTGATCAAAAAGATGAAGAAATGATGTTATTACAAAGCACAAATACCATCATGTGCAGAAATTCTAGGCACAGCAGAGCTCTTTATTGCAGGGGAGAAAAGCATAACAAGAACCAAAAGCTTAGGCAAATTCAGCTGAGAAATTAGTTGCAAACTTTTAATCAGTGACAGGAGATTAACAACCAGAATAGACAAGCAGAAGAAAGGGTGGCTTCTCCAGCTCCTGACATCTTTGAACAGTGTCCAGAGGCTTTTCTGGGTCTGCAATGGTGGAAGCCAACTCCTGGGGGTCTGCCAAAGTGGACATGGGTGAAACCCTGCAGTCAGGGGTTGTCATTGGCAACTTGCTCCCCCACACCTGGATCAGGATCAGATTTTACCCTGCCTTGGACTGACTTTGCAATATTCATCATGCCATTCTGGATGAGACAGCTTGCCATCACCAGCTCTGCTCTACAGCTTATTGTCCCCAGTATCTGCTGCATGTCCTGTCTTCATGAAGCAGGGCTGAGTGCCATTCCATGGGCACAGGCCTGTCACTGTGCCTCTTGCTGCTCTCCATGATCCCTGTATGCACTCTCCACAGGGGAAGAGACAGATGGCCAGTTCTGCTGATGCTGACAGGGTTCCCTGGACTACACAGAAGAAAGCAGGGGTGGGAGACAGAGGGGAAGGCCATCCTGGACACCTAACAGCTGGAATGAGGGAAGTCTCAAGGGCCCCATGGTTGAGGTTTTTTTATCCAGCTTGCATGGCAGTGGGAAGTATCCTCCATGTTTTAGATCCCAGATATTCTAATCACATTTCCAAGGTTATTAGATAGTGGGTGAGTGTGGGTTTACTGCAAAAGCCGTTGAACCTGGCCTCCTTTTCCTGGGTATCAATGCCTTGCTGAAAACATAGACTTTCTAATAGAAAGGGGTGTGCCACCATGTGGCTCTTAAAAGGTATTTGACAGCCACATTTGGCCTCCAGTGAGGAAAAGATGATCTAATGGACTCTTCTTGGCCTGATGTCTATGAATCCTTTCACAGTTTCCCAGGACACTCAGTGTGTTTTCTCATGACGCTCCTGCTGCAGCAGTGGGGCAGGAGCTGTGGTTGCTGCAAGGATCATCAGCCCTGTCTTGCAGCCCATCCCTCTCTCCTGCCCCAGGGGTTGATTCCCACTCGGCTGGACCATGTCCTGGCTTCCTCCAGCTGAGACCCCCCAGGCTAGTGCAACTGGGGTTGCTGCAAACTAAATCAGGAAAATTACTTCAGATTTGTGCCAAATTAATTTCTCCCTCAAGACCGTGGGACACTTTTTATCCTGAGCTCCTTCTTTCCACTTGCTGCTCTTTTCAAACTGTTCTGGGCTGATGTCATCCATGCTGGTCCCAGCTAGAGGAATAATCTTTGTGGAAACTTTGAACAAAATCCCCCTCAGCATCTTTCAAATGGGAGAGTGGTAAAATAGACTTTTATAATTGTTAAAAGTATAATCAGTTCTTTTGGCAATGCTACAAGAAAATAGATGATATTGAAAAACTAGCAGTAACACAGCATTTGGGAGTGGGGCGGGAGGGGCGTTATACTGTGCTTGGTTGAAAGAATTAAAAAAAATAACCACATGAGATCTACCATGTCCTGGGATCTGCTCTAACCTTTAAGAAAAAGAAATTCAACTCATAAGCAGCATTACTGTATAGTTTATCTGGATTTCACATAAGGCAGCATCTCTGTGATGGCTGTTTGGATCATTTTCATAAAAGAGTTTGTAAATGGAATAACAATCAAACACACTTCTACAAGAATGTCCAAACCACAAAAAAAAATTCAAAATCCCAAGCACCAACCTCATTCTCTGAACCATTTAATGTTAGGCTACAAGAAAATCCATGTGGACAACAGTAAACAGAATTTATGGGTGAGCTTGTCAAAAAACCTGGATGATTTTTTGCTCTCATCTGTACAGTCTGTGCTGGTATCACATTCTAACCAGATCCCTCTGTAAACATACTGACCTTGCAGTGCACACTGGTACTAGTTAAGTAACAGTCCCAGGGAAGACAAAACTAGCCTCATTCACATAATCCACAGACAGTTTTGTTCTTTAAAACAGCAAAATATAACGTGGACAAAGAAGAAAAAATCAGAACGTTTGTGCCATAATTGAAGTCCACAATTAAAATAACAAAGCAAAGGGCAAAATGTGATGTTGCTGCAGCACACGTCCTAGCAGCAGTGGACATGGTACTTTCAGTTTTATGTTTGAATCCATAACAGCCAATTGTTTGTTGGAAGCACTATTTTATAGAGGTTAAAATGTTCTGGTAATGCCTTCATGTCAGCATTTTCTGGCTATTAGAAATTTCATTGTGCTGCTCCAAGTTGGCAATATTTTGTGTTTAAGTTCCACTACTATGAGTTTTGCTTGTGTTTTACTAAAGAGCACTTTAACACAAACCCTCGGGGGGAATTCTATTTCCATTATTAAAAAATTGTGGCTATTTTATTTTCCTTATCTCTGCCATCCATTTCCTTTTGTTTTTCAATGCATTGCTGCAAATCACTAAGACATTTCCTTGTCTGCTTTACTTTGGACCCTTTTAATGAAAGCTCCTACACAATCAAAGTCACAGGATTCATTTGATGAAGTGAACTGATTTTGCTGAAGGGTTGGAGTTGTAGATTTAGAATTTCATAAAAGTGAAAGATCTAAAGGCAGGAGAAATGGACAACAGTTTTTACAAGATATCAGATAAACATCCAGTAAAAGAGAATGAAATTCAGCTCTTACAAAGCAGAACAGCTCAGTGTGATCTGTTTTAACTACAACCAGGTGATTGGAGCCAGCCTGCCTGCAGAAAAGTGAACCTTGCTTCCTTTGCCTCATTAGTCTGTTTTCTGTGGCATGATGTCATGGCCAGGAGGTACTCTGTACTCACCAATGCAGGGCTGACAAGGAGTGGTGTAACATAAGAGAGAGAAAAACATGAGAGCAAAAACATTCCCTTGTTCCCTTGACTGTAGATACTACTTGGGCTGCTGCTCAGCAGGCAGCAGTAGCTCAGACTCTGACCCTGAGAAATAATAATTGACTGTGTGCTTTCCTTCCGAGCACAAAGCTTAAATAGCCAAAGTTTCTCAATAAATAAAAAGTTCTGGTAAATATCTGTGTAAAGTACATTTTTCTGACATTGCCAGTGCAAATTATTTCAGTATTTTCAAAACAAAAGCCTGTGTTTGGTTTGTCCCCTTGTGGTATTGCTGTTGCTGTTTGGACCTACCATTCAGGTTCCTCATGTCCTCAGCTCTCATCTGAGGGCCAGCCTCCTCACCAGGGTGCACATCAGCATATGAGCCATGACCAAACAGCTCCCAGAAAGGTCCCCCTTGGAGGGGCTACAAGAGCATTGGAAGAGATCTTCAGGAAGCAGCTTCATCCACCAGTATCAAGCAGGCTCAAGGCACACATCCCACTACAGGTTCAACAAGCTGAAAATCTTGTTCTTAAGAAGAATGAAATGAACTGGTTTATGTTATATCCCTCCCAAAATCCAAGTGCTCACACAACTGCCTCTTTGGCCCTAAGATCTAGGATGCTGTAATGGGGCACAATGCCTGCCTCTCAAGGAGAGGTAGCTGAGGGAGCAGGAGGCAAACAGTGGGGTCATTAGTCTCAGTCTTAAACTTTTCCATGTTAATTACAGTGTACTTTTAGGCAGAGTTAAACATTCAGAGTGGGGTTCAGCTCAGCTTAAGTAGGTACCTCTTGTCTGCCAGCTGTAGGATGTACAGAGCTCCTTGTTGTCAATTTAGTGCATAAACACAGACACTGGGAGACAGTGGAGACAAGGAAGTTCCCTGATGTGGTTTTGGGGTGTGGTGTCCAGCTGCAGGTCTGTCTGTATGGTCTCCACAGGTCCTGCATGTACCACCCAGAGAGTGCAGACACCTCCATACCCTCAATCATGTCTGATGGCACTAGCTGGTCATACTTAGGCAACTGACCCAAACTCTCTTGGCCACATTGGCTGATTCTCCATTACCTGTAATAAGAGTTTACATATCTAGTGCTCAGATATCTACATTTAACTGCCTGCATGTGGGTGGCTAAATCCTACACTGAACTCTAGGGTCACTCTAGCAAGAAAAATACTGTCAGTAGCACAAATTTGCAAGAAGAATACTTGCAAATTCAAGAGTGAATGTCCTTACCTCCAGTCAAAGAGCTGCTCCTGGCTATTGCTTAGTTTTTGTCCCCCAAATGACCTCTTTGATTCTGCTGTGAGTTTTTTCCTACAAGTTACAGAGAAGAAGGTTTTTGTAAGTGTTTGAACCTCACAGTGCTCTGACTGGCTTAATCAGTTCCCTATTCAGCGTGCCATGTCCTTCAAAACAACCATGCAGGGTTGTGAGAGGCGTACATCTGGCATGAAATTAGTGGAATCTGAGGCCAAGGTCTCCAAAAATAGGTAGTTCCCTCAAACATACCTTTGAGTCTTCATCATTCTTACCATAGTTTCTGAAGTTTGGACTTCTCAAAATTTGCCATGACTAACTTACATTTACACTAATGAGTGCATAAGTCAAGAAATTGCAATTTTCTCCTCCATGACAGATTGAGGATGTAAAGCAGTAAATGAGCTGCTAACATCTCATTACATGCAACGATGTCATTATGTGGAAAAAAAAGCACAACAGGAATGCCTGAAGCAAGATTTTCAGTCACTGAGATCCAAGGACTTGGTCTGAACTACTGACTCAAATTGAAACATTTAGGATGAAATTCAGTGTCTTAATACTAGCAACTGACACTACTATGCTGTATGGGCTTGTCATTCTCCTTGCTTCTTTAATGTACTTAAATCGTGTTGAGGTAATGGGAGGGGCATGGTTGGGAACTTCAGAGCTGTTTTAATTCAATTGTAACCTTGGCAAACTTTTACATTTTAACAGATCCTCCAGTCACATGCTCCAAAACCCCATAGGAGACTGCTAAACTTTGTAGGGCCCGCCTTAGATGAAAATATACTCAGACAGGTAGTTAATGGAATAGCCTGTTCCCTTATGGAATCACAAACACTTTGGCACACACTGAAGTTCTACCCTGATAAAGCTACAATACGGTAAATTCTGCAAACCCTGGACAAATAGGAAGAAATCTGAGCACACTTAGACACCATGTAACCTCAGCTAGTGTGTGCTTGCTTCAACTCTATTGCAGGAAAAGAACTGGAGAGCAGGGGTTAGATGGAACCAAGGCTGTCTGTGTTCTGAGTACAGCGCAAGGATGAGCCCAGCTCCACACAGCAAACTGCCCTGGCTGCTGGAACATTTGTCTTCCTTCTGTTATTTTATCTGTGTTCTCTTGAGGCTTTATGTAGGCAGAAAATGTGGTGTCTCGTGGGAGCTGCTGGGCAGCTCAGGTGAATAAAATCCCTAAACCAGTTAATATCCCACAGGGTGAAACACAATCCGCTCCTGCTCTAAGCTACTCTGTATCCTCAGATTGTCCCACTTTCTCCCGGGAGGAAAAGCTACTGTAGTCCTCGGGACTGAGGCCAGAACTCTCAAGTTGTTCCAGCAGTGGAAGAGAGAGAGAAAAACTGAGCCACTGCCTAAGTACAATGAAACACAGCACCAAGGGAACAGGAACAGATTTGCTGCAATATGACTCCTTTGGTGGGAACAGCTTGGGATGCTGCCTCCATGGTAGCAGGGGTCTTCATAGCCACAGGGATGGACCTCTGCTTTTTTTCAGGGAAGCTTCCCTGGGTGTGTGTTGCTGGTTCTGAAGGGTGGCCAGCCCCTGTGTGGACAGCAAGGACTGCCACCACATCCAACAGCCTCCTGGGTCCTTTGCAGCTGAGCAGAAGAGAAGGATTTACTGCTCCTTGTCACAAAGGATTCAGGCAGGGAATGACACGGAGAATATTCAGACCCTCTGTGCTTCTCCCTGACTCCTGTTTGGGGAGGGGACCTATGGATGGGGTATGAGAGCTGTTTATGGAGTGACTTGCAGACACAAGGCACTCCAGTTTTGGAATGAGCTGCCTTTCCCTTGCAGCCTAGCATGGCCAGGGGTCCTGGGCACCTTGCTTGCAGAGAAGACAAAGTCTGGGAGGGGATATGGAGGTGTGTGTCCCAGGGACCAAGCCTTGTCCTGTGAGAGAGGGGTGGTACCACCTCAGCTATGACAGCTGCTTTCCTCATCTCACCACACACTACTCACAGCACTACAAAAGCCCAGAAATGGCTACAATAGAGAAACATTTCTCACCTGTACAGCACATTTTTGAGAACAGGAGACAGGCAAATAACAGGCAGATCTTCAGCACTTTCCCTTTACCTTTCCTTCACACATATGCAAGATTTATTGTTATGAAGGGAGAAATCACAGAGATCTCTCTCTGCCACAGAAAGAGCATGTATGAATTCAAATCTAACTTCACAGAGTAATCAGAATCATTTTTCAGAACAATATCTTGTTACTGGCTAAAACAAACAGTGTAGTTACCCCCAGGGGAACTCCAAGATCCCAGGAGGGAGGATCATGAAAAATTAAATAGTTATCTGGGAGGAGAAAAAAAGAAGGAAAAAGACTTTCTATAGAAATTTCCTTCAGATGGCAATTAAAAGGAGTGAAATGAGAGAAGGTGGATTACCCTCCCAATTCAGCAATTAATGCCAGGAGGAGAAGGGGAAGAAGATGTGCTGTGCTGTCCATCGATGCATCGATGTGCATCGATGGCGACCATGGGGCAGGGGCTGTCCCTGTCCCTGTCCCTGTCCCTGTCCCTGTCCCTGTCCCTGTCCCTGTCCNAGCAGCAGCACATTAATTTGCCAAGTGAGGATCGTGCGGGAGAAGCAGCGGAGCGGCTTGTCAGGAAAAAAGCAACCGGGAGGGGGCCCGGGGAGAGGAGGGGGCAGGGGGAGAGGCGGGGGTTGAAGGGGACTTCGGAGAAAATTGCTGAAAATTACAGTATTCAGCTTTTGGTGACAGTATATCAAAGCCCAGCTTCTGCCTTTATGATATTTAAATCCCTGCCGCTTCCCCAGAAAAACAGCATCGGCACAATAGAAACATTATGTGCTGGGTGGGGAGGGGGAGCGCCACTGAAACGGGACTCGCTTCGGGTTGGGATGAGGAGCGGGACTTGAAGGGCCTGATGGCTCCACGGCACGGATGAACAAAGTGTCCGTCTGCAGCGACAATGTCCTGAGGAGGCACTTAGAATTCTTCTCCTGTTACACGGTTTGAAGCGCACACACGCTCTCGCACACACACTGAGCCCCATAGACTCACACACACACTCACACATACTTACACTCACACACACACACTCACCCACGCTTACACTCACACATACTCACACTCACAGACACACTCACACACACTCACAGACTCACACTCACACACACTCACATGCACACATTCACATACTCACATGCACTCACGCTTACACTCACACAC
>VZUA01007315.1:0-10810 GCA_013401035.1 Horornis vulcanius
CCTTATCTTTTTATCTGTTTTGGTTTTCTGGTTTTGTATCATCTGCCAAAGAGAGGACTAAAGAGAGGAAAACAAAAAAGTTCTTCTTTTTGTTTTTTTCTTTTAGAGTTCCTCTGCCTAAGAAAGCACTGCTCTCATGCACCCATGCTCTTGAAGGAAAAGAACAACTGCATGTGAACTGATAGTTGACACCAGATAGTTGTTGAGAAGATCAAAATACATTCACCGCTCCAAGGTTAGCTTCCACTGCCACCTCACTATCTCCAGGGTATTTCAGAGACATCTTTGACAAGAGGATTTCCTGTTGCCCCAGCACACAGCCAAGAAGAGTCAAGCTCTAGGAAAATGTTTCTTGGGACGTCTCAGAGACGTACTTGATCACAGAGGAGACACTGAGAGTGTCTGCTGCAAGCAAGCTCAACTCCTAGAAGCCAAAGGAAATTGGCTATATTGAAATCTCAGAATTTTGGTCACACTGCAAGTTGTCCAGTAGTTATTTTTCAGGATAGTATTGATAATGTGTACTTTTGTTTCAAAGTTAATGTTTAGGACATATATATTATGAAACCATATAGCTAACACTCATTGAGGTATTTCTCATGTGTGCTTCTAAGCTTGTTTCACAACAGATGCTAGAAGTCACAGAAGTACCTTCCAAAGAAAATACATGCAGCATCTAAATCTTGAACTCACAACTAAAACCACCAAATTCTTAAATTGAGAGCATACAACACCTTAGAAGAAATACAAAGATTTAGTGGGAGGGAAATGTACCGGAATAGTCCAATGTATTTGAAAGTCAAGGCTGCTAGAATAGGAAGGAAAAAAGTCTAAACCAGTCAACACAAAGTGGAATGAGATAAAAATACTTTACTTCCCCATAAGGTGCTTTCAGGTCTTACTAAAAGCTACACTTCTGAAAATCTCTACAATTCATGGCTGACATGAACCAGAACAACATAACTGGTAACTGCACACCCAGAAAATATAATACACTACAGTAACTTGCAATTTGTGCATAGGCTTCCACTTTTCCTAGGAAATGATTAATTTGTTGTCCCAGACAAAAGAGCCTTTGGTTATAAGAGATGACTATTAAATTACAAGAACTATAGTCAAATAATAACTACAAACTCTGTTAAACAAAGCAGCAACAAATAAGGGCTATAGAAACAAAGAGGATGCCAGAACAATCTTATTGTGGTCCTTAGCATGGACAGGAAGATCTACAACTGTAATTGAAGGTTGGTGTATCAACTTTTCCGTAGGTCATCTAACTCCTTTCAATAAGCAAGCCAGCTGCTTTCAGCATGATTCAGGGCAAAGGTAAAGACTTTTCTCTGAGTCCTGCTTCACCTTCACAAAGCTGTGTGGAACTGCATCCACAGAATACACAGACAGCAGCAAGGAAAAGGCTACAAAGCAAGTTCCTGATCAAATAATATGAGCAAACATGTGGACAAGAGAAGGACTGTGGATAGCCAAAAATAGCTTTTCTTATTTCAAACATTTGAACATTGTTTCGGACAATTTGAGTGTATCCTCATCTCTAGATCCCTTTGTAAGCTTGTATTTAGATGGATATTTGATTTGAGAAACACTGACACTTGGATAAAAATAGTCCGGCTGAATACCTGTTTAGTAGGTTCTGAATTTAGAGATAGCATCTAAACACTTGCTCTATTATTAAAATACTGCAAATTTGCTAACAAAATTAACAGTCATTAATTCTTGTACTATGCAACCACCTCCTGGCTCTGTAGCACCACATACTAGAAGCCTCTTCCCTGGATATTAGCTCTAATTAAACAGTAAATAATTTCATTCATGAAAAATGTTAATGCATTTAAAACCTCATGTAAGGTCATGCACCTTGCACAGTGTGGTAAAAAAGGAACATTTAATGTGCCTCACCAGAACCACAGTGACCTGAAGTTGTTTTACAAATTTCTGAGAAGAGCACAGCTGAACTTAACACACATCTCATAAGAACACTGAAATTACCAGGATTTGAAATATACGTCAATTCATTATCAAGAACTATGAACTTTGGATTGAGATGTTGCACATATATTTCAGTCATATTTCAAGGTCTAAATTATTTCTCCCACTCTCAGAGGCTTCAGTTAAATTTCTTTAGAAAACCTCCCATTCACTGGATTGCATTTGTAGACCTAACAGTGCAAAACGCCTGAACGTAAATAAATGTTCATCGTCAGCAGAAACCAGTGCCTGTGATCCACAGGAACAGCGAGCACTCACAGCTACAAGCAAAGCCAAGGGAAGGGGAGGGGAGAGGGAAAGTTGGCTGAGGGGGCAGGGAAGGAAGCTGTGCTCTGAAGATATGGTGGAAATTTTGTAATTGTTTAAAATTTGGCAAACAACAAACATCTGGCAACCTCCGTAGCAGGAGATTCTGAGCCCTGCCTATGCTTTGGTCCCTCATGCAGTGCAGCAGGAAGACAGTCACACATTTGATACAGCCTGAAATCACAAACCATTTTAGTAGTAATAGCTATTAATAACTCCTTCTGCTTCCTAGGCAAGGAGGAACCAAGCCTAAACATACAAGAACATCAATTTTGCTAACTTATGTGCCAACATGGAAAATCAGGGCTCAAAGAGTCTCACGAAACTTGAGAGAGCAGACACATGGGTAAACTATGTTCCACTTCTGCATATTTAATGAATATTTACCTTTATAGACAGAGATTTGAAGGGTGTTTTTTTCTCACTGGAATCCCATCTCCAAGGAATACAGGTCTGCATAAGCTTTGCTTTCCACATTTTTCTACTTATTTAGAAACTATATATAGTTAATAAACATAACAAGTCACATAAAGCATAAGGTGTACCAAACTACCTTTTCTTTTCAGTTCTTTTAGATGTGGCTTAATATATTAACATGGTTAGACCACGGTCAGGTAAGGGGAACTCTCACTTGCAATAAAGAGGGCAAAGTTTAACTTAAGCTCTAGGTACCACATCTTCTATAAAAAGAAGTTACCCAATTTAGTATTTTTATATTTAAATATGGAGTTTGAACTCTATTTTAGGGCTGTTTTTAGACTTGATCCAAGACCCTTGGTGCTTTAAAACACTTTTGAAAATAATTTTCTTAATGAAAAAATATATTTCTCATTCAAGAAATTATATTAAATACATATTTGATATTACAGCCTTCATAAAAACCCCCACAACTTTCTCATCGATTTTTACTATGAGAAGAGTTTGCTTTTGGAAACATTTCAATCAAGGTGTGTATCTCCATCCTAAGATCATTTTCAGAAAATTTGTTCACTGTCTTCTCTTCATCCAAAGATAATGAAAGGCCAGAATGTTATTTGAGGGATGGGAAAAGAAAATATTGGAAAGTGGCAGAAGATATGGCAAAAAATGCCACTCACCACTTCTGTGAAATTGTGACAGACTGCAGAGCACACCAAGAAAAGTTTTGCCATGTAAAAACTGCATTCTACTATTCGCTTAATTTAATTATATTCTATTTGCAGAAGCTCTATTAGTTTTGACTTTTTTTTTTAAAGTTGAAGAAGCAAAGTTGGCTTCTTGTAATGGTTATAGCAGACATGGCAATCTCCAAACCCATGCCTCAACAAATCATGTTGCTGAGAGTTTTCCCACTTGCCAAAATTAATCTCATTCCAGATAAATACCTGGCACCTGCTTCCATGGTATATTTCAAATGTCCATTTTCAATTATTTTTTTTAGAAGTCTCTTTCCTTGAACAGGAATCATTTCATGGATCACTTCAGGCAAGAACAAGACATGGTGACACAGTGATATCTTGTGATACGTATTTGCCAAAAATTGTTTGTAAAGCACAGGGAAACAAAAGCTGCAAGAATAAAAAAGGTAATGTACTGTATACAGCAAATCCACTATTCTTTCCCCACCTCCTACCAAGAAAAAGAGAAAGAAACCTATTTCTCTACAATTTAAACAACTTAGCAGGTGAAATAACAGTTAGCACAATCCTTTCCCAGCTAGTGCCAAATACCAAAATCTACCACAACGTGACTTTAGGATCTCATCAATCCAGTGCCCGGTGCCTGTCCCATGCCTGCAGTAAGGGCATGGAGCCAGTGCAGTACCTCCCGGGCTCAGCCTTCCACAGGAGATAAAGATCATTGTTTGGACAACCAAAACTTCCTGCTCTGAGAAGCTGACCCAAGTCCCGGGTGCCCGCAGCCACCCGGCCAGGCCAAACGAGCCTGCCTGGAATCCACACTTGTGTCTCGGCAGGCAGGAGGAGGCTCTGTCCTGGGATACGGGCAGTGCTGCGGGGCTTGCGGCTGTCACTGCCGAGGGCCGGAATCGCGCTGGGACCNGGATATTGGCACAGGCATCCCGGATGAGGGAGATGAATGGGATCCTAAGGAGGATTTCTGCTTTGGAAAAGAGATGTTACATGAGCGTGCTGGGCTACTATCCTTGTCTGGGATTTCCCAGACCAAAATAAAAGCACATGGCTTTTCCTCCTCTACTGGTTTGACTGCAGCTGTACTGCACAGCTGATTCACACCCATGTACAGAAATGCCTGGAATTTTTCATCTTATGGCAGCCCGATTAGAAGTACTGTACCATTGCTTGAACAAGCTTCCAAAAGTTTGAAGTCCCTAAGGAAAACAATCTCAAAGTCAGGCATGAAAGCATAGTTGTTGCTGCTGACAGCAGCAGCTAAGCAAACTTGGTCTGGAAATTCCACATCCATCCTTTAGCCCAAAGGCATAATTTCTACATGGGAAGAGTTAAAGACAACAATACCAGGCATGTCAACATAATTACACAGCAAAGCCTGCAATCTCCAAAGAAGCAATTGCTCCCAACCATCCAGCCCCAGAACACATGCAGAGGACAGATGAAAAGTCTGCTACAGCGAACAGGGCTTCAACACTGTCCCCAAAGTGATTTTGATCCCCTCAGAGAAATCTGCAGCTGCCAAAATATATTCTTAGATATTTGAAAAACTTAGTGCATGTTTGCACTAATACAACATACATTTCTCCTTCAAAAATATAATTTTTATTTTGTAGGTAAGTTACAAAAAGTGCATTATTATAAGCCATATTTAGTAAACCTCTAAGTAAGAGGTGCAAATCCATTCCACACTGTACCAAAATGTTTCTAATAAAACAACTCTATAAGACAAAGTTTACATTTAGCAGGCCAGCCCATACAGATTTCAACTGTCTGCCTAAAATGAATAAAGAACCCCAATATACATTTAAAAAAAAAAAAAAAAAAAAAAAAAGGAACATTTAAAGGATTCTGCTATGGTAGCCACATATAAAAGCAGGTACAGCCATCAATTTTGTTATGCACATTCCTATAATGTAAGTTAAGACCAAGTTCCAATCCTTATTTGAAACTTTTAGGGCACTAACACAAACAACTGAGATTCATAAAGAAACACCAAGTGAAATCTAGGAAAAAAAAGCCATGGAATTGCATGCCAATGCTAGTAATGCAAAGAGTCATCTTAAGCTTCAGATTCAGGCAAAATTTTGTCAAGAAAGGAAAAATGATGCCTTGTACAGATAAAAGTAGCACAGTAAACAATTTACCGAATATAAACATACAATTATTAGTTCACAGAGTTTGATGGAAGGTACCGCCACAAATTTCATAAAACTGAAGCCATCTGTTCAAAACATCTACAATGGAAAAACACAGATGAGAAAGAAAACCCTAACATCAAAATGTTTCATTCATAGGTAGAACTGAGAGCAGAATTTGTTAAAGAGCACTTTCTTTTTGGAGCCAACAGTCATAATGTCATAGACTATCCTGAAGGACCCACAGGGATCATTGAACACCAAATCCTGGCCCTGCACAAGACACCCCAAGAGTCACACCATTTGCCTGAGAGCATTGTCCAAACACTTCCTGACTTCTAAAAGGCTTGGTGCTGTGACCAGGGAGCCTGTTCCAGTCCCTAGTCACCCTCTAGGTAGAGAATCTTTTCCTAATATCCCACCTAAACTTCCTCTGACACAGTTTCATGCAATTTTCTCTGGCCCTGCCACTGGTCAGCACAGAGAAGAGATCAGTGTCTGCTCCTCTTCCTCCCTCCCCTCGTGAGGAGGTTGTAGACTGCAATGAGGTCTCCCCCTCAATCTCCTCCAGGCTGAACAGACCATGGCTTCCCCTCAAGGCCCTTCATCATCTTTGTGTCACTCTTCTGGACGTTCTCTCACAGTTCTCCATCCTTAGGCCGTGGCACCCAGCCCTGCTCGCAGGACTCATGGTGAGGCTGCCCCAGCACAGAGCAGAGGAGGCAAATCCCCACCTTGTCCAGCTGGCCATGCCGTGCCTGGTGCCCCCCAGGACAGTATTGAGGGCCATTTTGCTTGTGTTGCAATACAGACAGCACACTGCTTAGAACAGGTTACAGAAAATGTAAGAAAATGATCACACATCTGTGGATTATAGCAAAAGGAAGTTAAATTATATACAGTGTGGCTGAGGAAAGGTCCTCACTTCAGGCCAGTTGGACTTTTATGGTACACAGTGATGTGGCAATTCTTCCCGTGTTCCTTCTCTTGGTGGCTAAGAGTGAAATTTCATGAGAAATTTCTCATGAGATCTTGCAGAATGGCAAAGAGTGACACAGGAAAATTAAACTTATATTGCTGAAACATTTACTGCTTTGAAGCGCTTATTTCAGTTGCTTCATAAAAGCTGTTGTTTCATGGTTGAGAAAGTTATATCATATTGCAGGAGTCTAAAATTGGGATTTGTGAATACCTTTAATCTATGATTTTATCACTAATTATGTAAAATTGGTTCTGTTAGTTTAATACATTTACAGTCGCTTTTCTGAAGACAGGTATTGATGCCTTGTTTTACTAATTTTTTTTTTGTCACCTGTAGTGTTCTTCACCAGAAATGTCACTGCACTTAATATTCAAGTTCTTTCTTTTCTAGACATTTACTTCTTTTTATTATTATTAAAATACCTGCACAACTTGACATGAGTACACTTTGAAGAGCAAGTCTGTCTTAAATACTAGAACTCCAAGTTTGGTAGACTGTGATGCTGTTATGGATACTGCCTTGTCTTTTAATAATGCATTTTAAAAGAGCTTAAACTCATTTGACCTCACAAGTTCAAAATTCTTAAAAAGCAGAAAACTAAGTTATTCCAACATAGTTTATTATTCATTTTTGTTATTCTCTTTATATATTAATCTGATTTTGATTATTAATTTCTTAGATTTTAAGTATTTGGTACCACGATAACCCTGTATTTCAAAATCAAAACTGTGAAACCCTTTAAATGGACTCCCAATTTTAATTCCCTTTTAGAATAACTGTTCCATTGAAACCTAACTTTTATGGACAGAAAAGGAGATAAATGGCTATTTTCTAATAATCCAAAGATTACAGTTGCACATTTTACCATACTTGCCCTGATACTTCTGATTGTTTTAACGCTGTGGATTTTAAAGTGTTATAGGAGCATGTAAGTTACATGATGACCAAGAAGCCTGTACTTATTAGGCTGGCTGAGGAACTCATCCTCTAGAGTTCTGGCATGCTTATTTCACTTCAGAGAGCTTTGGTGCAAGCAAAATATGTTTTTCACCAACTACTCATTATGGTTTGGAAAAATATAGAAGGACTTTTAGTGTTATCCATTTTAAGGAGTTTAGCATGTTTCTATACTAATTTAATATGTCCTCGTACAAATCTTTTCAGGCTCCATGTTTACCATATGCTAAATACATTAGAAACCCACTATACATACTCAATATTTCCTCATTGTGATATTTTTGACATAATTATAGCTTCTTTTAAAAATAGACAAAAACATGTTTAGTGTTTTCCCCCAAATTAAAAGCAAACAAAAAACATCTCTTTTAAAGCCACATGATTTTCCAAATGAATTAGAGCAAGGAAGGACAGAAGCATTTTAAAGTCTTCTAAGCATTTCAAGACAGATATTAACAATGTAAACACAGTTTGAACCAAAATAAATTTCAAAGGTATAGCTAAGAACAGCCTATTCTGGATTTGAGTTTATTTTTACATTGATTTCAGCCTAAAACTACAGTGCTATAGTATTTTGTACAGATCCATATATTACATCTTACCAAGAAATACAGTTCATACTACACTAAAGAATCCAAATACTAAGGTTACTTTTTAAACTTAGAATCAGTATTCACTTTGAATGTGGGTGACATTGCAGGAAAAGAAAAAAAAAACCACAAAGCTTAAACATGATTATACTTCTGGACAATGTATTAGTGTAAGAACACCCACTTCCCATTTCACAGTGGGTAAGACTGGAGCAGCACATATACGTAGTTCTATAGGTTTAACAATTTCTAGGTTGGTTTTATTTTTTTGGAAACTCAATAAGACCTTCCCCAGTAATTTCAAAAATATGCTTTCTAAAAGTGTGCTGTGTAAATAAAGTCCATTCCTACAAGGCTGAAAATGAAAGATCCTGCAACAAGTATGCACAGTCTTCTGCATAAAATGTCTACACTATAGCACATACATGTGACCATTTCTGGTACTCAGAATATAAAGATCTGGCCCTACCATAGAAGGACAATGCTATGTTTTTATGGTCTAAGTTGGTATCCAAAGTAGACTCTGGACTTCAGACCACTGAATGGCATTTCATCGCTCTGCATCCTCAGTTGGAGACAAAAAGGTTTTTAAGGAATATGAGTAAGAAGGGAACAATGCCAACTTCCTAAGAATTTTCAAGCAGCAACTATAGCTGGGCACCTGAATGTTTTTATGTGAAACAAGTCCATCCATAAACGAAGTCACTGCTGAGTTAAAGAAAATTACTTCAAATCTTGCTTTCTTTTTAAAATGTGGTGGACTATTTCCATTTCAGTTAGAACATGAAAGGAACATTGAGAGTTTCAGATTCTTATAGGGTAGGGGGGGGTTTGTGCTTATTTTTTTTTCTTTGTACTGGCATGAAATTATAGTATATCAAAAGTGTTCTGAATAAGTAAATTTTCAAGACATGGACACAGAGTCAATGAAGAGAGAAGTGCCCCTAGGGGGAAAAAAATCATAACTCTAAAAGGAAACAGAAATCAGATAAAACCACCTGCAGGGATGATTAATGAAGGATGGTTAGACAGAATCTCATGGTGCCTAAAGGAGCAGAGGACTGCAATGCATGAACGTTACAAGCTCATGTAATCACAGACAATCATTCAAAGGCAATTAGCTCAGAAGAGTCCAGAGTACACGCTCTGCTCCACAGGCCATAAACACGACATGTTGATCTATGTGAGCATGTCAGAAAAGAGCAAAAGTCCTAACTCTAAGTTGTTCCAGGAAGAACAGCGAGGTCAAGGGTATCACCAGTGCCTGAGGTTCCTGCCAAGGCAGGAAATGTGTTAATGAACTTGTAAGCAGCACACACCAGCTGGGTACCTTGAGTAAGGCAAGAAACCACAAACCGCAGCATGTTAGACAATTATATTTTGTCTCCAACCAAATCTTCTGCATAATCATGAAGAGTTCCTTAAAGGACAAAATTACATGCCTGAACTCCAATTATGCACTAAGTGTAATTAAAAAAGGAAAGAAAAGTTCCCTGAAATCCCCTCCACAGTCAAGAATACCAAAACTGAACTAATGCCAGATAAATGTAAGGACTATAGAGTAAACAAATGAACAGTCTTGCTTCCTTTCAGAACTCACTGGATATGTCAACAAAGATAAGGATCCATATCACAGATACAGGTTTTTTTTCCTCCTAGGAATTTCCTAATCCATCATAAAGGGTTTTGCAAGCTTGATAATACAATGTAATTCAACCTCACTATGAACTAGACTGCTGTCCCCAATCAACACTGTTCAGGTGGGTAAGAAGCTTTCCATTTCTATTCTCCACTTACTCTGATCAGCCCCCTTACAACTTCTCTAACATGCCAGTCAAAAATTAAGAGTCACAAGAGCCAAGAGGTTAAGCCACTGTTTACATAGCATTTGGATGATCTAGGTAATACTGGAGTGGTTGTGTAGTAACAGATGGGACAGTGCCCAAAGTTTAATTCTGATTGTTAAATACAGATTTCTAACAGAAAGGAGGATATTGTAGTAGAGGATAGTAGGTAGGTAGAGGATATAGTTCTTTAATACACTTTACAGGAATTGCTAACATGAACTGATGTTCATGTTTGAACTTGACTTTCTCAAATCAGTTCTGGAGAACAGTGCCCAAAAACTGTAGCATGTACGAAGAACCTTACCTGCAAAGAAAGACTCAACAAATTGTGTTTAATATCAAAGAGATTAACCTGAAACAAACACAAAATACTTTTTAAAATGAAGGAGACTATTGCAAAGAAGATACCGATCAGTTCAGTCAGAGAGAACAGGAAATATTTACCTTAATTTGTAGTGAGAGAGTTCAGCTTGATATCAGGAAAAGGCTTGCTTACAAGAATCACATATGCACTGCAACAGGTTAATTCAGAAGATCAACAACTGGAGGATTATCAAAAAAAAGTTGGAAAAATGTTTGTCATGTAGAGCTTAAATATAGCTCTTTATCAGGGAGGTCCATCTGAAAGGTCTTCTCTAACCCTGTATTTTTTATTATTTTAAGGGACACCTTATTCTACTCTAAGTCCAACCATGGCAATTCAAATGTCTTTGCAGAGCATACTCTGAATTTCATAATAGTGTATGGAATATGTCAAGCAAATGGAACTTTTCAACAGTTAATCAAGGAAGCCCATCATCATGAGCTTAATCTTCATAGCTCCAACAACAAATCTGATCTTTCTTTTACTTTGATG
>VZUA01007321.1:1621-17415 GCA_013401035.1 Horornis vulcanius
GATGTACATGCACATATTGCAAAGCATAAGATCATGAAAGACCTTTTAAAGTCATCTTGTATTCTCACAAATATGTGGCACTATACATAATTCCATCACTGTCAGGCAACCCCATACCAGGTTAGGCAAGCACTCAAAATTCACAAACTGCTGTTAGCTGTGATGTTAAAAAGACAACATCAATTCCTGAATCTCTAAAGACTGTTAGAGCAGTTCTGAGCTCTGCATTTAACAGACCCTATCTTCCAAACTTTTCATATCATATAAGGACGAATACATAAGTTCCAGATGCTCTTACAGCAAAACCCTTCATTTCTCTCCTGAGCTTAGTTATAACCTTAGAATTACAAAAAAAAAAATACCCACATCCCTTCCTCTGTTTTCCTGTGCTTCAAGGGTACCTTTTAATTACAATACTGTTGTAAAGGATGCAGAAAGCTCTCTCCTTGTACTGTTATAACAGCACATTATAGCTTGCAATTACTTTCAACTCCATTATCTGTAGTTAATTAATTGTCTTACTCTGGGACAAACATTGATCTACAGAACTATTTCTGAAAGTGCTTTTTCCTGTAACAAAGGATCCAGAAACAGAACATTAAAAACCCCAAAATACATCATTTCACTCAACTATCTGCCCATGGCAGAGGCAATTACTTTATGTAATTAATAACTATACGTGATGAATTAAGTACAATTAAAAACTAATACAATATTAGATGCACAGATTTTGTAGGATCTTCTACTACAACCAGCTAGTTTTTATTATGACATTAGGAAATGAGGAACAAATACAGTCTTCCATATACCATTAGAGCACTGCACAAGAAATTTATTAATTATCCTATTAGAAATTACAGCAACTGTCTCAGTAATACTGGCATAAAGTAATTAGCATATAAAAGCAAGCTTTTTGCAGGACAGCCACCAAGACATAACAATCTGAACTGCTCTGCAGTCCAGTGCAAATTGAGAATTAAAATTCAAAGGACTCTCATAACACCTCAATGAAAAGTGCCTTGGGTGTCTTTGAAGACCAATTTTAAGCTACTTCATTTAATATTCACAGTCGTAAAACTATATTAGGTGTGACTTAATAAATCTGCCAGCAACACAGCTCGCTCTTTTCTTCACTGCATAATGAGCAGAAAGGTTATAATTAGCAAGTTGAGCCTGACAGGCCACTCACACCCGTGGAGTGAGATGCTAGCAGTGCTCCCCTGTCAAGTGAGGCAGGCAGACAGAGCAGCCCCCCAGGAGGCAGTGAAATGCACACTCACCTACGATGGTGGAACGCAGATGCCCAATGTGAAACTTCTTGGCAATATTTGGGGAGCTGTAACAGATTTTTACAAATAACGTTTGTTCAGTGGACAGAGCTGCCAGATCACAAAGTTAAAAGAATTCAACTCATGCATTTAGAACAGCTGAAAAAAAAGCCCCATTTTCAATTTTCCGATAAGATTCCCTGGTTAGCTTCTGTCCTGGACAGCAAGTTTTTCTATCCACCCAGCCTTCCCTCCAGTATCAGTTAACAGGCAGTGTTGTGGTTAAACCACCCCACAAACCAATCCAACAACAACAAAAAAATCTAACCAAGGCCCAGCCGTGCTAGTGACAAAGAACCAAAAATATCTTCTCACTTTTTACAAGTTTTGGATACATGGATCATTCTCCTCATGTCTCCTCATCTCATTTTCAGACATAAACCAGGACGAGAGATCTTGTGTACAAGGATCAGTAACCAAAATTACATTTTTCCAGCAATGCCCATCCCACAAACAACAACAACAAAAAAAACTCTCTACACAATTGTTTGCCCAGATAAAAAAAAAGGCAAGTACAGCTATGACAACTCAACCTCCAAATTAGGGCAGAGTTCTTACTTTCTATGACTATAGAAGCCTGCAGAGGGAATATTACTCAAAAATATTTATACATAAAAAATCTTAGTCAGCCAATTTTCATTCCATGGGTAGGTGACAGTCAACAAAATTGCAGTGGAAAAAAAATTTGGGGGCAGCAATTAACAAGATTTATTTATTTATTTAACAGACAAATGTCTGCCTGCTTTAACAAGTCAGAGAAGCAGGTATTAAGGTGCAAAAAGAAATGGACTAGTGCCTGGTCATTCAGGTTTTGTTTCTCCATAACAAAATAAAAAGAAACTTTCTTAAAAACTGAATATGATTATGTGTTAAATGAGCATATTCTTAATGGAGGGCTGTTTAAGGCATGAACTCCCTAAATACCAAAAACACATTCTGGGAAAAAGCCTCAATCCCTGAATATAATTTATATTCTACTTGGTGAATATATCAGTGTTAAATACAGCTAAATCTAATAGTGGTTAATATGGTTTAACATCACAGGCATCACACTTTACAGCAATGAATATCAACCATAAAATATCAATCAGCAGACAAGGCAATTGCCTTGACCCCTCAGATGTGCTTACCTGAACTCAATCACTGCCTTTTGTCTGGGAACTGTAGAGAAAAGTTCACTTTTTACTCCATACTCTGAGCCGTCTTTCCACACCTGCTGCAGCACAGTCTAAAGCACAATTGAAAAACAAAACAAACAAAAAAACCACACATACACAAAAAAAAGTTTCATCAACAGAAAGCATCACCAGGGAAACTGCTTACCAGCCACAAAGGAGACTGATCTCACATCCTTTATTCACATTAGAAATTAGATGGCTGATTTGCCAAGTAAACAAGGTCTCATATGCAGATAAAAATGCCACTAATTTTTGAAAGCTACATCTGATCAAATAAAAATTTTAAGAGAAATTGTTGGCAGAGTTGGGTGAAAATTAATGCCAAATTTTGTGAAACTCTTTTAGTGCCAAAGAAAGCAAACTCTTCAATTCTAATGTGTCTAAACAACTCTTCTTTCTCTCTCCCACCTGCAAGTCTGTAAGGCCAGTATGAATGACCTGTACTAAAACACGTCTGCTTTGGAAGTCTGGAGACTGTGTAAAATGCCTTAAAATCAAGACAGTTTGTGTGAGTATTATCAGTAATCTGTTCATAGCACTAAGTCAGATCCTCCATAAACTGAAATGTGTAAGGTCACTCAGGCCAGTGCACTACAGACCTGATCTGTGAAGCTGTATGAACTGGACAAGCTTCCTGAAGATGACAGAAGCCTTTAACAAAGTGAAATAAAGTGGAAATTTTTCTCATTTTTTCCATTCAAAATATCACTTTAAAATTTTTCTGCAATAGCTTTTGTTTTTTTTTTTAAGGAACAGCATCTGTAAAAAAGCCTTTAATTCTGTTCTTATTATGACACCTAAGAAGGCAAGACCTATTCTGTAATAGCATTGTATAATAATGTATTGGCTTGGTTACAAGGTATATGTATACTTCAGTCAGGATATTGAGGAATACGTCTTCCCCTTGGGATTTTTTTTACCCTTGTTTTTTTGGGGTTTTTTTTGTTGGTTTTTTTTTTTCAGCAAAGTGTGTAATCAAAGATCTGCTATCAAATACTTCTGTCAGGTAAAACTAAGTATTTACAAGATAAAAACTTTTGAGTTGTACACTGAAAAGCTCAAAGTAGATGTAAATAAGCCTGCATTTTAAAGCACAGAGAGAGAGAAAAAAGAAGAGTTATGATTATTAGTGAACAGTACATGCATTGTTTCCTCACAAGGCAAAACTTTCTTGAGCTTCATTTCAAATTCTAGGCCTACATAAATCTGCAACAGGGGTCCTCAGGGAAAACTTGTAAAAAGACAGTTATACATAGAAAATATCTTCCTAAGACAATAGTAGGTATTCTATAGTTTTATATTGAGAAAATTTATTTTTACCTTAAAGCACTTGAAAGACACTACTCACCTTTGCTAATAATTCCCTGTTTATTGTAAAATTCACTGTTCCTGGACCGGCGCTGATTTCACTCACTACTGAATCACATTTTAGCTAAGAGAATAAAACAAAACAGAAACTCTAAATGAAAACAGGTGAACTGGAAAACTGTAATTCAATCCACTGCGAATATTAATTTAATCCAATGTAAACATTAAATGTTATTTATTTGTTTGAAGCAATCATAAATGGATCATTTAATCAATGCTGTTGGAAAAGGGACAATTTTATTATTTCCCATTCATGCTTAATAAACTCTGAATATAACTCAGCTTGAAGTGCCACACATATGTTCTACTTCAGACCCTGCCTGTGCACAGTCTGTTTTCTTTTGATTGAGAGCAGTAGTTGAACTCTTTGTACAGTCAAACACTGAGATACATTTGACAACTTACACAGTAGCTGCCAGCACTTAAAAAAAGTTTAGTGACAACATTCTGTGGTTCCCAGTATCACAAAATAAAGATATTAAAGGCCAATTTATTAAAAATTTCATTTACAATTTTGTAAGGCACATGTCTTGAAAATTCTGAATTCCTAAGGCATATTTGGCCAACCAATACCTAATGTCAACACAAATTTGGGTCTCTTCACAGGCCAAGAGCCTTGGATCTCAATCTGTCAGGTTTGAGAGTTTCTTATGAAACTAGATGTCTTTCACAGTCAAGAAGTTGTCTAAAAAAAGGAAAAAGGGGGATGGAAAGCATATTAAAATATGGCACAATCACCTTCTCACTCACTCAGTATCTATGAGAGAGGCAAGCTATACATTCCTATTGAAGCTCATCACCACAAAAAGGAAATTGTACACCAGTGCTAGGTCTCCAGCTTAAGACAGTGATCCAACCAGGAGAAATCATAGCTAGCTTTGAAATTCTTTTATTGTCACAAGCTCTGCTAATAACAAATTCCAATGCTAATTCACAAGCTACATGAAAAAAATATTTAGTGTGTTAACACTGAATTCTCCATCTTACTATTTTACAAATGGTCCTTTCTACTCATGGAGCAGAGAGAAAACAGAAATACCCACTGGACTTTATCCCCAACATTTGTTCTAAAAAATGTTTTCTACATAATCTGTCATTTATCACATTGGTAGTTTTTATCTCTCTTTAATAAGAGTGCTCATTTGTCCTCTCCACAGCTTTAACAACCTCTTCTCCAAGTGCCCTGTGGTCCTTTAGTAACCCCTGTCCCTGTGCCCAAGGCCTGGACTGGGATGCCACTGTGCAGCACAGAAGCACTAAAAAACCCAACACAACGTCCCTTCCACAAACACCTAACAGAACAAAAATGAAGTAAGAATCAGCCAGCCAAATGAAATCAAAAGCCCATAGAAACAAGATCCTTCTGACCTGTCTGACGGACCATTTTCAGTACTTCAGAGCACATTGCTTCATTTATTGTCTCACTGACCTACTATTTACACTATCTTAGTCAACTGGAAAAACTTCCATCTCTTTTTGCCTAACCTAAATACCTGTATTTCAAATATTGTGGCTCATTTCCTCAGAAGTGACTAAGAGCATTCTCTTGAACCTAGAGGCACTCCATCAACTGTTTATCATGACAAAAGCCAGTAACTGCCTGCATTTTTCTGTCTCTCTGCCAGTTTATGATACATGGTTATATTTTGCTAGTTTATACACTGCTTACCTTCTTTGGACATGACCAGTCTAAACAAGTTGAACTAAATGAATCTGATTTATTCACCACCCAATTAAAAACCATTCCTTAGAGATTATGGATTTTCATTTTCCTTTGTTTAGCTGGCATGGTCTATATAGTTTGGGGGCTTCTATTGATGGTCTGTTTTTCTTTACTGTTAAAATTGCTCCTCCATGTAAAGCTGTAAGGCTAAATGTTTCAGGATTATTTACTGAGCCAAAAACAAAGAAGGGAGGAAACTTTCAGCTTCCTAAACACTGGGAATAGCAGCTCTTTTTAAAATTACACACAAGGAAAAAAATAAATCTTGTTACTGTGATGATACAGTCTTTGAAACAGATTGAGAGGGAGGCTGCCAAATCCTTGGAGGCTTTTAAGACTCCATTGGATTTCAAAAGTCCTCAGCAACTTCATCCAAAAAACACCTGCACTGGGGAGGATATAGGAATAGATAACTTCCTGAGGACCTTTCCAACCTGAATTATCCCATGTTTCTAGGTTATCTTTCAGTTGTTTCAGAACTTTTGGTTGTATATCTGTGCATCATCAGTTCTTCTTCCACCCAAGTCAGAATATTTATCTTGCTAGAACAGGTCCAAAACATGGATAACTTCAACACCTCAGCAGTGATGACATGAGAAATCGTTTAGCTACTCAGTAGTACTACAAGTGGTTTTATATGTCCTTTTGTCAGTATTAACACCCCAACTACTGCCACTTCCCAAACCAGCAAACCTGAAAAAACTGCTGTTCCAAGAAAACTCAATTTCAAGCAGATAAGGAGTTGAAAGTTAGGCCTGTTTGTCCCATGGGTCAACTTTATCCACTGCCTTTCCAGAGCTGGGTTTTGCAGTCTTTGGCTTTCCAAGCTACCACACATTCTATTTCTTTCTCAAGTTCTGGGCAACAGCACAGACCATGGCACACCCTTTAGACACCCACCTAACTTCACCAGCATTACTTACTTAAAACTGTTTGAAAACAATTTTGTAAGAATTTTCACCAAAGCTGCTTCTCCAACTCCCTGTGAATATGCTGTGTACAATTACAGTAAGTACAGTCATCAAACTACTTTGACCCCAGCAGATGCTTGGAGAAAGAATATTATTTTATTTTATTAAGCCCCTTACACCTCTAGTCTAGTAAGTTCATTATTACATAAATATATGATGAAACCATTAGCATACCCTTTCAGCAAGCTGCTGAGCTTGAAGATGCAGGTCTTGTGCTAAGCAATCACTAGAACTGTTTTCTATTACAGAAGCAATAGACAGCTGGAAATCAGCAACATTCCTGAAAAAAAAAAAAGAAAGAAAAGAAAATCAGGAAAAAAAAACCTGCTGAAATGCTGGGGATATTTGGCAGCTCCAAGCTGACTCTATGACAAGTCCAATTGCCAAGCATAACCCAGTCACAAATATCTGAAGATTCACTACATTTAGAAAGCTGGACTAGAAGACCAAATATCACTGTTGTTCTAATACAATCAGGAAGTAGATATGGAGAGAGCACCATCTCAGAATAAACAAAAACTATGCTCATGAATAAGTAAAATTTACTTGCTAATATAATTGCAACTCTTGAGCAGGATAATGAAAAAATCCTGTATAACCTCACAACGGCTCTAAGCAGTTTCACATTCAGATCATCAGTGTTGAAGCATTTGCCATCCATGCACTGACCATAATTTGTACAGGCTTGTAAGCAATTATATTTACTTTGAGCTTTCTTAAAAAAATACAAGGATTTAATTTGATTGAACTATCTTATAATTACAGTGGTATTCAAGGTTTGAGGTTTTTGTCTCTATCTTTTCCCTGAAGTCTTGTTAAGCTTCCGCAATAATAGGCATGACATAAAATAATAAAACATGGCCAACATTGTAAGATAAAATGTAAACAACTACCGCTTTTTGGAGACAGGGACTGCAGATATGGACTTTATTAAATTCTCTGGAGGCAGATCCAAAACTTTCGAAAGCTAAATTAAAAATAAAGAAAAAATTGACTTAGGCAAAAAGATAAAGATCCAAGGAAAAATATTGCCCCCTGTTTAAATATCCACGGGGGACGCACCTTTTAGATCTGAAATCTAATTTCAGCCCAGGTTAAAAAAAAAGCAGACTTTGCAAGTATTATGAGCAATACAATAAAATACAAACCTAAGAGATGTTAAAGGAGCCTTAGAAAAAAGGCAAGGCAAAACATCACAGAGAGCTGATTATTTTTTTTTCCACGAAGGATCCCATCGAACCCATTACGGACTGAAGCAGCCACAGAATGACAGAATGGTTTGGATTAGTAGGGGCCTTAAAGACCACCTCGTTCCAACCCCTGCCATGCGCACGGACACTTCCTCAGCAGGCCAGGCTGCTCCGAGCCCCATCCGCTCCGGCCTGGAACACCTCCAGGGATGCTCGCTATCCCCCCCAGCTCCAGCCCAATCCCAGCGGGAACCCCCAAAGCGCGCGCCGGGCAGGGGCGGGGCGGGGCAGCGCGCGCCGAGCCCGCGGCTGCGGGTCGCGCCCACTGCGAGCAGCCCGGGCAGGGGGGACCCGTTGTGAGGGAACGGAGAGGACATTCGGCTCAGGGGGCACTCCCGCTCCGCGCCAGCCGTAGGAAGGAGCGGTGCCTACCTGGGAAGCAATGCTCCTCCGGAAGGAACCTACTGCCATGACTGCACCGCCCGGCGGAAGCTTCACGGCCGACCCTTATCCCCCCCGCCCCGCTCCTTTCCGCCCGCCCAGGGGCGGGCTGTGGGCCGTACCATTCTCAGGTTATAGGGGGAGGAGGAGGCCATTGGTCGCGCTGGGGGTGGAGGAATCGCGCGGCGCAGCGCAGTGTGGGCTTGTACCACTCCTCAGGGAAAGGGGAGGAGGGCAGCGGCGCGGGGACGCGCAGGGAGGTGGGCGGTGCATCGGGAGCGCGCGTGCGCGGGAACTCCTCCTCCTCTCCGGTACCGGCGGGCGCGGGGCGACATGAGCACGTGCTCCGTATCCAAGGTGAGGAGCGGGAGTGAGCNCGGCCTGTGTGGGAGCTGCACCCGCGGCGTCGTCCGCCGCGTCCTGCGCCTGTTCCTCTTCCTGCCTCCTCCAGCCGCTGCCTTTCCCGCCTTCTGATGCCCAGGCTCCCGGGTACCCTGTTCCGCTGCCCTCCGCTTCCCAAAGCCTGGCTCTTCATCCAGGCCCAGTTTAGCTTAGCCCAGGGGCTGTTTGTCCTCACCGCAGTCCCACGGAATCACGGAGTATCCCGGGTTTGAAGAGACCCGCAAGGACCGTCGAGTCCGCAAGGTCTCTTGTCCAGAGGTCCGCATGGACCCTTACCCCTCACGGGGCAGTCCTGGAGTCACACCATGAGTGGTGAGTGACCCCGCAGTGTCACCTACCCGCTGCCCTCCTGGCACAACAAAACCCATTCCTACTTGGAGTAAATCGCACCCAGAACAGAGCTAGGGGTGTTGTGGCTGTAGGTTTTGTCACTCCCAGGTGAAGTCTGGTGGCATTGCTTGCTGCCACATTCATTGCTTCGCCCAGCCACCCTCCCCCGCCCCAAAACTAATTCAGCAAAAAAATAGAACTAAAAGTGCTGCCCCCCACACATAATGTTTAATACCTGTTATTGTCTTGATATTTCCGAATTGAAAGCTTTTATGTGGGCTGTGTTCAGAGTGGGCAGTAGAGATAGTGCATGCATCAGAGTGTTAATGAATAGCGGGACTTGCAATGTTGGATTGAAACATTTAACTTATTTCATCCCTTGCTTGATCATGCAGTGAAGAACAGCAGTGGTTCACAGGTGTTTTATCATCACAAGACGACTCCTGCCCTTTCTGTTGTTTTTCACTGAGTTGTGGTATGCAGCTGCATCCTTTGGTGTGGAAGGCTCTGTGCAGGTTATTACTTCCAGAAGTGAAGTGCTTCCAAGCAAACTTAAATCTTAAAAAGCATAAAACTTAATCTGAAACAGCTGGATTTCACTTTTGACAATGGCTATTGCCTGATAGTTTGGCAGTGAATAATGTCCCCTCACCTCACCTCCCACATCTTGTATGTAATACTTCTTTGCAGTTTTATATTCTGGTCTTAGCCACATTCACTGGTGTGGAAAAGCCAATGCTTGCAAGGAATTCAGCAGTGTTTGTGTTTGGTTTGATTAAGCATCCATTCTTCTTTTGTGTATATGATTTATACTTACTGTGGCCAATTCCATTTGTGCATGCAGCAGCACAAATAAAGCTGTAGGACACCTTTTTGCAGTGGAATTGTTCCAGGGTGTTTAGCACTTGCAGAATAACCACAACCTTTGTTCAGCTGTTTTTAAATGGTCCCTAATATAAGTGGTAAAATGGAATGTGTCTGAAGGCATCTCCAGTTTGTGGAGCTGTTTTTCAGAGAAGGTCAATATAAATGTTGGTGTTTTACTGCAGTTTCTTATTTGTGTAAGAAAGGAAACAACATGTCTGAAGTCACTCAATGGACTGGTGACTGTGATTAAAATTGAACATACCTCTGGTGTTTGATTTTTACTACATCATTCTTACTCTAGTGGCTGAACTTATCCTAGTTCAGATAGGTTGAGATCAGTAATCCTTGTGTAAGCATCTCCATTGAGAAATAAGGGAAACACTTAGGTGTTTCCTTCCCTCTTGCTGCAGCAGAAGAACCTCACAATGAGACTTGGGCCGTGCATGTGATTTCTGATAATAGGAAATCTTCAAAAGAGATGAACTTCTGTAGAGGGGATGAGGGAAGAAATTTCAGATTTTCTAGAAGAAAATGGAAAAAATCTTCAAGAACTCAAAGCTTAGTACTTGCATGAAGAAATAGATCTAACTAGGAGATAACTTTTCTCTACAGGAATTCCTTGGAACAGAGGGTTTTATATGAACCTTTTCTCAACCATTTGTCATTCTGATTCTAACCTACTTTTTTCGAGTTGGGATGCAGTTCACTGTGGCTTGGGCATGTAATTTCCTTTGATAAGTGACTTAATAATACTCTTTGCACTATTCTGGGTTTTGTTTTCCATTCATCTCAGCTTCTTACCTTTTGTTTTGCTTTGTTTTTAACTGAAACTGTACTGAGAAAACTGTACTGATGTGTCCCCAGAGAATAATTTCCTTTTAATTCTAAACCTGTTGGAGGTTTTGAGACATTTAGAGAATCTGCTGCTTGCCCAGTTGATGGTTGAATTGCAAAATGTAGTGGAAAGATGAAAAAATTCCCAACAAGTGTGCTGGGTTACTGCTTCCAATGGTGTTCCAGCTTGAAACAGAAATATAGAGGGACAATATGTAACTTGATATTCTTAAGAGGCTGGCAATTCAGTGCAAATTATAGGTTTAATGGAGCACTGAAATAAAAGGACAATAAAGTGGCTGCTGGAACCAGTCAGATTAATGCTTGTATTAAAGTCTGTTTGGGGTTTTTTTTGCTGTTCTCTAGGGCTGCTTTGTTTTTAAACCAAGTACCAAGAAGAGAAGATTGTCTGAGGAAACAGGTTAGTGCATTTTCATTTATGTTTCTGTTTTTGAGAAGGGTTAATCCTGAAAGGTTCATCACATATGATTGAGTTAATGTCATGAGTTCTGTCATACCTGTGTGAGGTTTTCTCTTACTCTGTGGTTACTGAAAACCCATTTCTTTGGAGGAACGCAAGCAAATTATTGGCTAGAGTAAATGCTGGGTTTTTCTCAACTCCAGCAATCAAGATTGTATAACCATCTTTGTCTTTGCACTTCTTTTTGCAAGATAACTCCTCACCGTGCTACCATAAGTTTTTTACTAACAGACAAGCAATTCACCTGAAGGTATGAATGAGCCGTTTTTAAGCTGTGGGAGTAAGAAATTAAATCCCATCCATAAATTTCACAATTGGGGTATTTTGCTGAAGTTTCTTGTGAAAGAGAAGGAAGAAAAGCCATTTGTGGCTTCTATCCACTAGTATTTGCTGTATACATTTTCTCTAGATGTTTATGATCTGTTTTCATTTGAGGACTGCCTCTTCTTGGAACCAGAAATAATGCATCTTAAATAATTGCTATTTGAGACTCAGCTGGGAAACTTACTGTTTTTATTCCCAGGTTGAACTACTTTTATCATCATTAGAGCTGTCAAAAGGTGTGACAGTTTATATGAAAAAGATGGAGAGGACAGTAATGGGGCCATATTTTTGTCATTGCAAGTTATTGCAACAACCAAGGCCTGTGCGCTTAGACCACATTGAAATTTTACCCCTTACTGGATATTATGTTTTTGTGAGATTAGAAATGCTTGGATAAACTACTCAGCATATTGTTCTAATTAGCAGGTGCTTTGAGGTGGAAAAATAAATTTGACTGGACTAGCCCTAAAAGAGAGAGGCAGAGGTGAGCTGGTTTGCCTTTTCCAGCAGTTGGTTAGAGTGGTGTTCTAAAACATATACTTGTGATAAGCATTTGTCCAGTCTGGAAGCCCAGTCTTGTGGGCTGAAAAGTGAAGTTTTAGTTGTGAAACTCCTCTGCATCAATAGTTGATAATACTGTCACACTCCACGAAAGTCCTTTTGAGGAAATTTGCACCTATAGTTTGAGTTTTGGTAATGAAAAAAGGAATATGCCTTGGTATGTTGCCAGATAATGTGGTGGCTGGATTTTCTTCAGCTAAAAGTCTAAGATCTCTAATTAGAGTTGGTTATGTATTCTAAGTGATTTTTCTTAGGGATACAAATGAGTTAATAGGGGAGACAACGAAAATGGAAGAGGAAGGATGCCTCTCATTTGTCATTTACCGACCTGTTTTTGGTGGTTTAATGCTTTAGGGGAGATTATGCTCATCAACTGACTCTTTTCTAGAGATCAAGCCACTGCTGGTGCTCCATTGAATGGCAACCAGGTGGACCAACAAAGCTTTCTGAAACAAGAGAAAGATGATGATAATGGTGTTTGTTTGACTTTAATAATAAAGGGTGTTCACTCTGATTTAGTCTTAACTTATCTGGGACTTGAGATAGAAGCCTCTTCTTTACCTTTTGCCCACATAATTGAGTAGTAGATTCTGCTTGTTCCCTTGCTTATTCTACTAAATACCAGCAATTGATTATTTGCTTAAGAGAAGAATCATCTCCCTGAAATATATATGTACCGTTGGGTGCTTTGCTTTATTCTCAGGGAAAAAAAAAAGTTTTGTGCTTTCCTTTGCTTTCTGTGTTTCCAGGTCGTGATTTCAGAAGCACAAGCTATGATTCAGAGGATACTGAGCTACGGTTTGTCACTTGTCAGTCTTTATGGAACCAGATCAAATTCGAAACAGAGGTGAGTCTTGTGCCTCACATTAAAGTGGTGTTTCACATTTTTAACAGTGCTGCTTGCTTCTTTGTTTTTGGGGATCTTTTTGACATGCTTGAAAGTGTGTGGCAGCTAGTTAAAGCAATAGGAGGGCCAGAAATATTGACTGTCCAGAATATAAAGTAATAATAATAAATGCATCAAGTACACATTACTTGTAATCACAGAAATGTACACTTCTGCTGCTTCAAGCTGCTGCTCCTAAGCTTCTCTTAATAATCTTCTTTATTAACTCTTAGCATACTGCTGTTTTAATTCAGTTAGTGCTTGCCAGCCCTCTGAGGATTGTAGGCTGGTGTTGACCTCAGTGTTCCAGAATTTGTACACAGCAGCCCAGGATTCACAGTGGATTTATGTGAACACAGCTGCATGGATGTCAAATACAGAATGACACCACTGCAAATACAGCCTGTTGAATTAGTATGGATGGTGTGAATGGGGTCAGAGTTAATTTCATACTGAACTGTGGCCTCCTGACTGTCGTGTGTTACACAGCATGCTGTTTTTGTGTCCCTATAGCCAGCTGGCTTGCATTATAGTATGAATAATTGCTTCCATACAGCAGAGATTTCCTCCTCTCCTCTGTTCAGTGTCATGGATTCTGGGCAAGTATTCCATATTCCTCTGCTTGCTCTTAGCCTCTACAGACATTAGGAGATTTTTTTTCCCTAAGTTTGTTTTGGGATGTGCAGTAGAAGCCAGATGGATGTAGCTTAAAATCTGGACCCTTGGGCTAAGCTCATAAATTCCTCTAATTCCATTCCTACCCTTGTTTTCTTTCTTTGAGGCTGTTCAGAGTTTTCCGGGTACTTTCTTCTGGTCTTACTCCTCCTGATGGAAGACAGTTCCTCCTATACTGACATTTTGATATGAGCATTTCCTTAGAGTTTGAATTGTCCACAGGCTGATTACCTGCAGTTATTTCTGCTGCTACACAGAGAATTTTCTTTATACTGCTTCTGGTGTATCTGTGATATCTTTCCTGCTGAGTTTTGAATCATCATCCTTTTTATCGCACTGTTGGCAAACATGCAGCTGATGCTCGTTCTTACATGTAAAATAGTGTGATAATTTAGGTTGGAAAGGGCCTTAGAAAGTCTCTAGTCTGAACTCCTCAAAGCAGCATCATTTGTGAGGTCAGACCAGGCAGGTGAGGGCTTTAGCTAGTCAGGATTTCATTTCTTACATGTTTTCAAACCCTGGTGTAGCAAACCTGATCCGTGGCAGAGTATGTGGGAAGCGTGTGGGTTCCTGGTTTGGGCTTTTAGTAGTGTGCTAAGGGAGCCTAGCAGGAAATTCTCTGCAGGTTTTGCCAGGGCACTGCTGCCTGGTGATTTGTTGGCAGGCCTTGTGCTTGAGCTGCTGTTTTCCTGGTTCTCTGGTATCTGCCTGAAGTGTTTAGAACAGGATTTGCCCTCCAGGGCACTTTGTTGTAGAGCACTCTTGGCCTTTGTATGTCCATTATAAACTGTGCTGTGGTTGTGGCAGCACCATCTGTCTTCTGGTGATGACATCCTTTCAACAACTAAAAAGCTGACAGAAGTTTGGCAGGAACTGCCCTTTGTTTTTGGAAGGTGAATTTTGGACTTTATTTTTTGTTTCAGTATTGCAGCATATCCCAGTTTTGACCCCTGCTATCAGAAGTGGCCTTGCAAATGTTCTTATGATGAGTCTTATCAAGGAAACATTCTTCTCCTGTGAGGCAAGGATTTGTTCTACCAGCATCTGAGCTAGAAACAAAAAGGCAAAGTGCAGGGCTAAAATACAGTAATTTTTGCTCTAATATGGAGATAATGGTTTTCAGACCACACAACAAATAGTCATGACAAAACCTGGTGTCATGGCAGTAACTGAACTTCAAGTTCCTGTGACTTTTCCAGAGTGAGAATGCCATGTAAGTAAGTGACTTGGTCACTTGAGATGCAGAGCAGCCTGGTGAACTTTCTGGAACATTATCAAAACAATGCTAGTAACAAAGTTGTTTTGACAAGAAAAGACTGATGTATTTTAGGAAAGCTAGGTCACAAGTGCACAATGGAAGAAATAATGTATAGTATAATCATGCAGAGTAAGAATTGAGGTTCTTGTTAGGTCAGCTGAGCAAAAACAATAGTGATCACAGGAAGTTTAGAGTTTGATGGAATCTGAAACAGAAGCTCAGAGGGTTGTTAAAGGATCTGTGGTAATACAGGAGCTGTTACAATGGTGCTATAACGCTAATGGTGTAAATGCTTTCAAAAATGTCATGTTACAATTTGTTCTGAGTTGCATAGAATTTATCAGTTGGGAGTTCAGAGCTACACAATCAACATCAGAAAGGACAGAAGAATATTCTTCAGTAAGTGGAGGATGAAAAGACTGAAATTACTTTGTGTACAATTTTATCAGTTGTTTAGGAGACCAACAGAAGCTCTTCTGTATTGTGAAAATGGAGTCCAGGCTATTGAGCAGGCATCATGTGCATTCCACTGGAGATGGGACCAATACTCTCTGATAGGGGCCTCTTCAATGCTGCTAGAGACGACCTTTCCTGCTTTGCTTAAAATCAAGTTCACAGCTGTGTGTGTCACTTTTTGTTGTTAATAAATCTTGATGATGATTTTGTTTGGAACAAGGGTTNAGAGTAGATATTGATATCCTGAACTTCAGAGTACTTTTCTGTCTGTTCTAGCAGAAGGTGTATCTTGGTATAGGGGAAGATTTTCCAAGGCACACAGATAAAAAAAAGAAATACAAAATGCTGCTGACATATTTTCCTTTAAAAGTTTTTTCTCCCCATGCTTTCTCTCACCTTTCCATAATTTCTTGCTTATACAAATTGTTGTGTGAAAATCATCCTGAAGATCAAAAGACAGTGTAGCAAACATGGAAGTAATGTGGTTTAGTATTTTTTCCTATAAAACATAGTTAATGATT
>VZUA01007424.1:3104-15022 GCA_013401035.1 Horornis vulcanius
GTGGTACTGCTGCAGTGAGGACTAGCATGATGTACTCAAGTGAAAAAGTGATTTAAGCAGGGTGGGCTTAAACCCAAGGCAAACCTTAGCTAGAGCTCTGCAATAAGTGCTGTAAATCCTGGTTCCTCTGTTGTCTCTTCTTTTTCCTGGTACTGGTTCTACCAGGACCGTGGCCAGGACATCTCTGTTCCTTCTAGAAAGTTAGGTGGTAAGACCATTGAGATGAGGAGGGCATCAGGAATAAGGAAAAGATTTTAGCTGGAATTTAAGGGTCCCAGACTTAGAGATATGCAAGTGAAGATCCAGGGACTGCTCTCACACAAGAAGTGTGATTTCTTCTCTAGGATGTGTTTTATATATTTGTGGCTGCTGCTTGCTCATGACTTTTGACCTTTATTGTCTTGCATCCCATCATTCTTGTTTAAATCAAAGTTACTTAAATCTAGAAACAAGAGATTTGTGCTAGATTTTTCTGTACCTACCCAAAACACAGGGAAGCAAGAGAATTTTTATGTCTTTCACTGAAAAGCAGTAAGAGCACTTGACTTGCACTGATAGCTTCCACGGATCTGTACATGCTATTGCAGAAGAAAGAATTGTTTATAAGTCAGTGAAGAGATAAAACTTGTGCCTAAGTACTCATTTAATACAATTTTGTACAGAGAATCTTGGAATTTGGGTAGTTAAAGCTTTTTGGTCAAGTATGTAACTATATAATACACATGATAGATTATCACGATAGATTATCAAGAGATTATCATTCTGTTCCAGTCTTTTCTTTCTCTTTTTTTTTTTTTTTTTCCTCATTGATGCATTCTATGACTTAAATTTCCATCAAATGCTGTAAATATCAAGGGATTGGTAGCAGTTACTCAGATGCATATGCTCTGAGATGTACTCACTTCAGGTAAGGTTTAAAACCCCTTATCACACTAATTACTGTGGTTTTGACTTTCAGACTCATCAGAAACAGAGTTAATGGGACGACTGACTTTTTTAGGTAGCTTATACTAAGGCTTTGCTATCAGTTTCAGGGAAAAGCTTTTTAATTTTTTTAAACTGTTCTTAGCATTACCTGCTTCCAAAATTCTGCTTACTCTCATACTCCAAACAAGCTTCAGCTTTCTTCACCTACAATTTTAACATTGTCTTAGACAAAAGGCAAAAATTATATTAGAACAGTTAAGACACTAATCCCTCTCATTTAAAGCACTACAATTCTTTGACTTTTGATCCTACTTGTAATGAAAAACCATTGCATCAGTTTTATACAGCAGTTTTCCAAAGTTTTGTGCATCTTAAGGAAGTTATTTAATCTAGTATTTTATGCCCAAACCATTTAAAAATTTTCTACCATTCTTCAGTCTCATACTGCAATATTCATACATGAGGAAAAAATGCATATTTTTCTAGTTTTAATCAGCTTTGGAAGGATTTTTGCCTTACATTGTATTTCACTCCTACAGGCGTAAATCCTGTCCTAACAAAACAATGTCACTGTATGCTATCGATTTTCTGAGCAGTATAGAGTCTCTCAAACTAGGAGTGTCTTGTCAAATTGTTTTCTCTTAGTACCTGAAGTATCACTTTTAATTCTGGAAACTCTTTAAGAAGTGTGTTTAATGTTATGCACAAATACAATGCATTGTGCTTATGCATAAATGCTTTTGTGCTCTGGTTGTGCTTTGCCACACAGCTTTATTCCAGAGTTGTCTGTCAGGTGTATTATATAACTGCTCTATATTAATTATTAAATTCTTTATTATTTAGAGCGATTATAATTTAATGGCTGTAGCTTTCCATGAGAGGCTTTTTCTTTTAATGCTAGTCTGCTTCCTGTAGATATTCAAACTCCAGATGAAGAAATAAAAGGAAAAATAAATTTAAAATGAAATAAAAATTTAAAATGAAACAGCACAACAATGATGTATACCATATTTTAGGAAAATTTTTTAAGCAATCATTAAAGATAAAATCAATGAGTTTCACTTTAAAAGTGTTCTTTGTGTCTTTGTCTTCCACACCAATTTGTTTGCTCTTAGTAAAGCATGTTCCTAATTAGTGCTAAAAGGAAATCACTATTGGACTTTTTTCCTCCTTTTTTTTTATTTTTTCCAGTGGATTAGTACAAAGAGATTACTCAAAACAGGTTAAAGCAAGTGGAGGTTTGCTAAAGCAGCAGGAAAAATGAGTTATTTCTCTGGAACTCTGAGTTTTAACCAGTTCCAGTTGGAGTGTTTCTTCTCTTGAATGTAGAATCAGCTCACAGGTGAAAAAACCCAAATCTGAACAACCAAAATAGTTTTCTTATGAGTTTGCTTTTGCAAAGATTATTATTTTTGAGGGTGTTTTTTTTTTTTTCCCTCCCCTGTAAGTTCTAACATCTTTAGATTTTAAAATGAAAAAATAATGAAAAAGTAGTGGTGGTAAATTTTGTAATTAAAGACTAGATTTCATCCTACTAAAATGTACTGGTAGGATCTGGAGGAAGTCAACTGGAGGAGTAGCAACATGAAAGGCGTGGATCAGGATGGGATAACGTCTGAATTGGCCATTATCTTATGTTTCACAACTGCTTTGGTCTCATGATGACATACAATTCACATATATTTACATTAAAAAAAAAAAGCTTAAAATAGAAATTTATAAAGTGAGAAATATCCTTGTGGGGGTCTGTTGGGCAGGGCTGCTGCACAAAACATTTCAAATCCTGTTGTTTGAAACCCCACCACTTCTTTTGTAGACAGCAGCCCCTCATGGGTGGGCTGCATCTCCTGGATCTGTCTCTTAAAGCCTGTGAGAGCTGAGTGGAGTATGGTCATTTTTTCTCCTCTTCCAGTGCTTGAGCTCTTGGGGCTTCACAGCCTCACCTGCACCCCTCAGCCAGTGCCTCAGGCTCTGGGGTCTCTCACGCATGTGTTTGCTGTCTCACAGCATCCCTCCTCCTGGGGAGTAACTCAAATTTTCCAGACTTCTCAGGTGGCCCTCATGGGAATCAAAAGGACAGACAAGAAGCATAGATTTTGAAGAAGAATTTCCCAGCAGCCACTACTACTTGTAAAATGCATCTCTACCCATGGCAGTAGGGCTGGAACTAGATGATCTTTAAAGACCCTTCCCGTGATTCTAAAACACTGAAATTTGCAGTCAGGCACACATTTTTCTCACTCAAAGAATCATGCAGTTCTTGGGTGAGACAGGCATCCTGGCATTGTATAACACTTCTTGTTCTCTCATTCCCTGGAGTGCAGTCCCTTAATTGTAGCAGTGATAATCCTGTCCCTTATGGGAGCAGAGAGTACCTCCCTGAGGACAGGGAAATCCAATCTGTGATCCCATGTGACTTTTGCATGGGGAGCTGATTGTCAGGGGAAGGCTAGAGCTGTTTTCTAAAGTCTCAAAGTCTCTGGCTTTCGATGGCTCTTTGAGTGATTTTCTTGTTCTTCTCAGCAGCAGAAACTGAAACAGTGATCTAGGGGGGGTATTGCCACTTGGAGACCTTTGTAGTTTCCCCTAAATCTCATTAAGGGTTCACTTGTGGTTGCAGGTTACAGCCCAAGTGGGCTTTTTGTTGCTCTAAAGCTTTTCCTGAATTAATTCCCTACAAGTCCTGGATAAGGTATTTGGAACAAATCAGCCTGGATGACTCAAAACTGCATTTCTTGTACAGGAAAAAAAAAAACAAAACAACTTTGGCAGCCACTGTACAAATTATAAGACTGGAAAGAGCATAGAATTTGCAGCTTTGTATGAATGTGTGTTCAGTACTGCCTCAGCTCCCTTATTTTGTGTCTTAGGATGAGGACAGTGGGAATTCTGCCTTTGGGTTTGACCCTGAATCGTGAAGAATGCTCTTCATGAGCTACAGTGTTTTCACGGGCCACCTGGTGTAATGGCAAGAATGGTTATTCAAGGACATATTGAGTAGCTGAGATCTAACACACATAATATGCACAGCAGCTGCTGCTATCCTCCGTCTTCAGGCTTGGTAACTGTGAAACTACAACCTTTAAATAACACCCTCTTAACTCTGTAAGAGTTTAAGCATGCAGTATGTAAGGAAGAAGCCAAACCGTCTTGGTTTGGGGCCTCTCAGCTGGAGCAGAGCAGGCACAGCCATCTGGGAGGCTGCTCAGCTTGTGCAGAGCCATCCTCTGCCAGGGGCAGGGGAACACAGCCCTGACAGGTGAGGGAAGGCCCTAATTATATAATCACAGGTATGCATCCAAATGTGCCAAAATGGAGTTTATGTTTCTTCCCTATATGGCACGAGATCACCAGAAAGCAGGCATGCCTTGCTAAGTGAAGGGAAAACAACCTTGCTGGCATGATCCTTTGGTCAAGCACAAAGCTCTGGGAGACATTTTTATTTCTGTCATGTTGTGCACTTAAGTTTGGTTATCATTTAAATTAGCAAGGGCTAACCAACCCTCAAAAGGAGAACTGCATCATGCAGCTCATCCTGTACATCTGAGCAGCCACTGAAAACACAGTGGCAGAGACTTGGCAGCCATGTGCAGGTCAGCTGAAGCTGTCCACAGGCCAGGGCTACTGTCAAATTGTTGTGCTGTGCATCCCCACATTGACAAGAAAAGCCTCTCTGGGGAAAGGTAACCACATCAGGCTTTCTAAGTAACTGATGTGGGTTTTTAAATTTATTTTCTCTACTGCAAAAAATAATTGATATTACACATTGAATTTAGAATTTCAGTTACATAAGTAATGGGCTTAAGTAGTTGTAGCAAAAAATTTCTTTTGGGCATGCAAAAGAAGATCAAATGAAATGCTAGAATATTAAGCATAACAGAGGAGGAAAAGGTCACCTTGATCTTCTTTCTCATTCAATCAGAGCATGTAGCTGGGCTGGAGTCAGGGTCATCCAGGTCCCTGGGGCCCCTGTCTTTCCTGTCAGGATATCCTCTATCACATCATCTGTCATGTTTGTATGGAAAGCTTAAATGCTGAGCTAGCAGATGGAAACTGGGATTAGGTCACTGTCTTGAGTGTCTTGTATTTTTCAGCTGCGTGTGTACTTTAACCTGGTAAGTCAGAAAAGACTGACAGCAGTGCTATTCCCAGTTTTTTTCTTCCCTAAACTGCTTAGTGGATTTGATTTAAGTTCATGAGTAACTTTTATTCTGGTAAAAGAATAATAAAAATTTTAAAAAATCTGGTAATAAGATGTGGCTACACTAAGAGTTTCTTTGGAAACACCATAGATTTTTGAAATGGGTTCACTGCAGTCCTGTAGTTTGCTGTCCCTTACCTTTGAACAAGTGCAGTGTCGTGGTGTACCTTGAATTGTGCCTCACAGTCTCTGACACTTCAGTGCTCTGAAATCAAGCTCAGGAGGCAAGCGAACGTGGCCACCGCCTCTGTCACTGGCACCTCCACACCCTGCATGGTCCTGCCTTCAGTTGTTCCTCCACCAGGGAGACTCTGACAGATGGAGCTGCTGCTGGGCCCTGGGCTGCTGCCAGGGGAGCTTCTCTGCAGATCAGTGGCATCCATGTCCAAACCTGTTGCTTTCTGGATGGCTTTTCCAACCTGGGAAGCTCCTGGGAGTTGTGCAGGGAAGTCAGCCCATGCTTGCAGAGGCTCTTTCTCTCACACACCCCTGTAGAGAATGGACTAGCGTATGACACAACAAGTAATGTTGAGTTTTCATTTATTAGTTGAGCAAATGTCTTTTCATGATTGCTGCCTGTAGTTTTATATGTACAATGTTATTTCCCACCAAAAAGTCTGAGTCAAGAAAAGTCTGCTGGGCTTGGACTCTGCCAGGAAGAAGTAACTCCAAGTGATAAATGGTATAAATAGCAATTTTTGTAGACCATGCTATGTTTAGATAAACATTAATATTAAAGAAGATGTATAATTACACCATTCAACTTTAAAGAATAGTTTATTTTGGCAAATAAGTTTCCAGAATGATGAGGATTTGCATTCTCTGAGAAGTTAATCGAATAATAAAAGACAATGAACAGTAGAACAGAAGAATCCTTGGCTAGACTAAGAGGTTGCAGTTATTGCACATCCATATATCCTAGAATATAATCACACCATACCCACTTGAATATATATTTTTATAGTTGGTTCAAATTACTGACATACATTTCAGGTTATGCAGTTTGATATCAGTCAAGACTTTATGCTACAATTATTAAACCCAAGAAAAAGTGTGATCTCATGTACAACCTCATTTCAAACTATCAAGGATTTTATTAAGCATCCTAAGAGACAGGAACTTCTATTCAGAATTAATGTAAGCTCTGTTCACTTGCTTCATCACAACCATTGTTATGCTTCATGGATGCTCTGCCTTCATTTCTTTGTATTTGATTTTACCTTTCTCAATTTCCAGAATGAAAGCTATAATGATGGTGTTAACAATTCACATTAAGGGACATAATTGTTTTAAACAGAGTCTTTATTTTTTTTTTCATTATATAGCTCTTTCCTTGATACAGAACATATAAATACCTAATATTTTTAGATGTTAAATCCAAACTATATTAGTAAATTTCTATACAGAGCTAGAAGTCAGTCTAACAAACCAAGTAAGAGACAGAAGTATAATAAGGAAGGTGAAAGAATCAGTACAAATAATTTTTGTAACTTTATAAAAGTGCAAATTCTTGAAATTTTTAAAGAAGCCCTCTTCTTGGGCTACAAAATTACTAGTTTCTTTATGAGCTCAAGTTCCTTAATGATATTTTATGTGCTACTTGCTTACTTGCTTGCTGTGTCCTTTTGGCAGAATACAATTACTAATATAGTGAAATACGCCCAGGGTTAAGACTCCTTAGCTTTTATCCTGGCTCTAAGAATGCCCTGTTTGGCCTTTGTCTGGTTTGATCTTTCTGTCTATTTTGCCTTATGGATGACTGAAAGATTTACAGCCGGAGAACTGGCTATGAAGAGTAATTATCCCTTATTGTATATACTGCTTTCATAACTCAAGATTTCCTTTATGCTGTGTATATATGTTTCCAAAGCAGTGAAATCTAGGATTTCATAAATAAAACACATAAATAAAACTTTAAATGAAGGAAATAGCTATGCAGCAGTTAAAGGTGAAAGTAGTATTTCTTAGGGCAAAACAAATTTTAACTAATTGCAAGGGTAAAAACTGTCCCAATTCAAATCCTTGCAAAGGTAACATGTTTTTCTTCCTGGAGTCTTTATTTTCTGGCAGCTTCTGCTGAAAAATAATCTTCTATCTCACCTGACATTTTCTTCCTTATTTGAACTGTGATTCTTAATCTTAGCATATTTGTCTTTAAACAAAGAAATGGTTGCCTGCAAGTGGATGAAAAAGGTTTTGCTCATTCATTATTTATAAGCTTCTATTGTGATTCTTTTTTTTAATTAGAAACTTTCAGCTGATGTTGCTTATTGCTGATATGTGATAAGGATAACTGAAAAGCTTCTCAGTCTCGTCTGACAAGGATATATTACGAAAGTTGAGATTGCATTAATTTGCTAAGACTTTCTACATGATCCACAACATGAAATTTTTCTGTATTTATTCTGAGGGAAATTAGCTTTTCTGACACTTAGCTTCATTCGGTATTGTAAAGGCATTTGAGATAGCATTTCCAGTTATTTGGTAGGTCGTTATTTCATGAAATGCCTTTCAAAATGAATGAGACAGAGCAGAGATTTTTCAGGCAATTTGCACAGGTTTTATTGAAATAAGGGAAGTGTTCACATGCTTGGCATCTGTTTTCAGTCGCCAGCTTAAGTTTTTCACTGCTTGTGTTTGGCCAGTCTTCTTACCCGTGACTTGCTCTCTGAACACTGTTGGCCACAGGATTGCTGTCGCTCAGTGCAGCACGTATCTCTTCAGGAGCCTTCCCAGGAGGCAATAGAGGGAATGAGAAAGAAGACCTGTCAGTGACAAATGATTGCTAGGTGACTGGTGGTGTAAAGTGTTAAAGAAAAGCATTCACTTTTTAAAAAGGAGTGTGAGCAGAAGCTAAATTGGAGAGAGACAAGCCTTAGGACACCATAATGTAATGTGTCAGAGCACTCTTCACTCTTTCTCTGGACTGAACCTATAAACAAGTTGCCAATAACTTGCTAATGGTGAGCTTTAAGACAGGTCAGATGTGTCTTTGAAACTGTGTTTGTGCAGTGGCATGATTTTTGATTCATTCTAGGAGATTGATTAGAAATTTGAGATTAATATCTGTCGTGGTTTAACCCCAGTCAGCAGCCAAGCCCTGCAGACCCACTTGGTCACTCCTCTACCAGCAGGATTAGAGAGAGAATTAGCAGGGTAAAAGCAGGGGTTGACATAAAGATGGTTTAATAGGAAAAGCAGAAGCCGTGCACACAAGCAAAGCAAAACAAGGAATTCATTCACCACTTCCCATGGGCCGGCAGGTGTTCAGCCATTTCCAGGAGAGCACAGCCCCATCACATGTAACGTTTACTTGGGAAGACACATGCTGTCACTCCAAGTACCCCTCCTTCTTCCTTCTTCCCCCACTTTATATTCCAGGCAGCATGATGCCTGGAATATCCCTTCAGTCAGTTGAGATCATCTGTCCCAGCAGCGTCTCAACCTCCTGTGTCTCACCTCCAGCCCCTTGCCAATGTGTCAGTATGAGAAGCAGAAAGGCCTTGACTCTGTGCAAGCCCTGCTCAGCAAGAACAAAAACATCTCTGTAATATCAACTCTGTGTCCAGCAGAAATCCAAAACACAGCCCTGAACTAGCCACGGTGAAAAAAATTAACTTTACCGCAGCTGAAACCACCAGATAATCTTTCCAAATTTTAGAGCCGTTCTCTTCTTCAACTATTTCAGGTTCATATGGACCATGCTTAGTTTCACCTGTCGGCAAACACTTTTCCAAAATCCTTCTGATATCTGATGACTAAGTATTCCCTATAGCTTCCAGCAGTCCTGTTGAGCTGTGATACATGAATAAGGAATAATACTCAGAAACTAAATGGTTCTGTTGTAGGACAAGGTTTATATAATATTGGTTCCTGAGATAGGCTGCTGAGTGCTGATTATGCAGCAAGATTTTCTAAAAGGCATCTAATCACTCCCACTGAATTAGGATAGTTAAGCAAAAGGGGCATCTGGAAGGCAGTGGGATAAGGGATTGTTAAACTGATGTCACAGGAAGGTTTAAGGGAGTACAGTGACCATTTACTGTGTGGAGAAGCAGGAGAGGCTATATAAAATAATTTTGAAAAGCTTTTCGAGGAGGAGTCATGGAGGCAGCATCTTTTGCAGGCATGGTTTTTCAGAACAAACTAAGACCTAGGTATTTTTTAGGCTTTCAGCTATATGTAACTTTATTTTTCTGCTACTTCTTAATCAAGCATGTCCTCTAGATGAGAAACCTCTGTGACCCTTAGTTATCTGGAGAATAGTCCATGCTAAGTTTATTAAATTTACTTTAAAATTTACTTCCTATTTGTTGGAAAGCAAATATTCATCACTTGCTCGTATTTCTCTTTGTAGTTTGTGTGGAATTCTAAGTTTATAAAGAGACAAAGCAGTGTTCTTAGTAGTGTCAAGATGTAGTAAGCTATTATGAGTTTTGAAATCCTTAATCTTCATTTGGAGCCATGTGGTTTAGGCCACTGCAATGATGTTAGGGCAGACATGTAATTTGGCTTTAAGGTAGCATAGATATAGTTTTTACATGAATATATATCCAAGCAGACATATAGGAGTTGATGAATGGATATGCACATCAGTATACGTACTTTTTAAACTTTTTAGGATACGATGGTTTTTCAGAGGGGTCTTTATAAACATAAATTGTACTGCTGCTTATACTGGTACAAACATTTTTTATGTGGGCTTAACTGCACCACCACGAGCATTATTTGCAGTCAGACTAACATATCTGAGGGTGCCATTAGCTTTAGATACAGTGTCATTGAAAGCTAGACAGCATTGTCTACATGGAGGAAAATAAAGGAAATCCATCCCTTATGCATTGCAATGCATTTCTCTCATCCTTGAACACTCTCAGTAGAAATTATCTTCATAAGGTGTGAATAAGTACACTTAAAAAAATGTGGTAAAAATAGAAATTATACCATATAGTGAAAGAAACTGAAACTAAGCACAATCTCATCTGGTAATTCTCAGTGTAAGTGGGTAACAGTTAAACTGGCAATCATAATACTGTTGTGCATTTTGGTAAGTTTGTTTTATTCAGCTGATAGCAGTTGCAGGATTTTGTGGTTTTTTGGTTTTGTTTTTGTTTTTTGGTGGTTGTGTTTTTGTTTTTTTTTTTTGNCAACAAGAACATGTAACTTCGTGATATGGTCTTGAAAATCCTCTATACTAATTTTGTGAAATGTGAGCTAATTAATTAAGTAGTAGTGAGTCAATTTGTGTGGAGTTGCTTAAAGTGGACTATAAAATTCTGTAATAAAATACATAGAGAAAAGCATTTCAACATACCCTTAAGAGTATCTCATTCTTTGTTGGCAGAAGATTTTCATCTGGGCCATATAAGTAATCTATTCTGTGACAATTAATCAACAACAAGGATTGTTTATTATTCTGGGAAAATTATAGGCATAATTTACAGTCACGTTTTTCTGGGCCAGTTTTATCTGGGTTGGTTATTTTTTTATACTTTTTTGTCCCTCTGTGAAAGAAGAGCTTCAGATTCAAGTTCTGAAATTTCTGTGCTCCTGTCATGGTACTGACAAATATTATCTCACAACCCCAGTACATTTTCCCTCATATTTTTTCTTCTTCATTTTAATGTGAGCTTCAATACATAATCTCTATTATGATTATGGAAAGATCTAGTTAAAAATAATAGAAGCACTACAGAAAGAAGTCAACATCATATGCTGAATATTCTGAAAAGCACTTTGTTGGTGTGTTTCTTTGAAGGAGTTCTACTCTCTCCTGTCCTTTTGTTGATGAACACTCAGAGGTTTTGACAGATATGAGCTATATTATACAAATACTATACTAACTTTAATAATTCAGAATTTCCAAAGGAAACTGAAGGGAATGGCATATAGAAAAGTCAGCCTGCAGTCACATTCTTATCTTTATTGACCTGGGGTTGTGAGAAGAGAACCACAGTCCTGTCGCCTTGCTTCCCTTAATTAATATTTGGAGGTGGCTCTGTCACTGATCAGCACTTGTGCTTGGGGATCTGAAAAAACAGCAGCTGTTATTGTCCTTGCTGGGAGAACAAAAGATCACAAAAAACCTTTTTTGTGTCTTCCCCTCAGCACCCCTGTAATCACATTATAAAATGGGTAGTATATCCTTCCTCTCAACAAAGGTATGTTTTACTTCCCTCAGAGACTAATTTCCACAGTTGTCACTACTTGAAGATATCAGATATCTTTATGGCTCTTCTTGACTTCAATAAAGTGTGGCATATCCTCTATGAACTGTCCTTTCCTGTTGGTAAGGGACAAGGCATTGATCATGTGGTTTTCTGGCAGTAAATATTGGGAGGTTTACCCCATATTCTTGGGTTTCTAATTCCAAAAATCTTGCTCTTCAGGCTGCCACAGAAGCTTGTTTCTCCGAATACTGAGCTCTACTCCTACAAGGGCTAGCTCCTGGTACCCAGGAGTTATCTTATCATACCATATCATAGTTAGGATAGTTATACAGTGTTACTGTATACAGGTAGTATACAGTGTTACTTCAGCTGTGAAGGAAACCATGTAAGAATGTATAAATGTTGAAAAGAAATGGTGTCCTCTGTCACATGAAATAATCACAGGAAGACTTTCTTAATTGCAGTACTGCAATCAGACCACAGATTTACACTATTTTTTGTGTGTATTTCTCCACCTGTTATGTGCTTCCCACATCTCATCTAGTCCCAGTAAACTCTCCATACAGAAGTGGTTGCAGAGCAATCGCTCATTTCCCTCCTATGCTCATCAGAGCAATGAG
>VZUA01007448.1:3052-14446 GCA_013401035.1 Horornis vulcanius
GAGAGGCCAGACTTTACAGATCTCTGCATGAGAAGTATGAGCCTTTTGAAATTTAAACACGAACACACACATATACATATATATACAGACATTAATAGATACATTTCACCCACCTATTTCGTCCCCTAGAGAGGAGTTCAGTATTGCACCAGCAGACATAACTACTGCACAGCTCCCAAAGCCATGTGTATATAATTTGCCCAGTGGAATTTGGGGAACGTGCTTTTCCCATCCAAGAGTGGAGAAGGGAGCCTCCTTGCCATCTATTGTTTTCACATTCACTCTTTCTTTTAGCTCACAGAATAGCTGGTCTCCTGTCAACTTGGAGTTTCGTTTCCCCTTGAACCGCACCCCATGCTTATTGGTACTCAAATAATCTTTCATCGCCTTCTGCAGTCGAGGGTTTAGCATCTTGGAAGAGACATCTCCTTTCCAAAGCTTGTAAAGAAAGGATTTTGACATTGTGGAATACAGCTCATCCCAGTCATCAGATTCATCAAGCATCTGGCCTCTCCTATGCTTTGTGTTTCTTCTCCTCATTCTTCTCTGATGGCTCCAGTTGTTCTGTAAAATATTTCCTTTTGGATTACTCACATCAGCCGAAATGAATTTTTCTATCTCTTGAAGATGGTTATGTGACTGAGGCTGACCAGCAGCAAATAAATAATCATCGTTCACTTGGTAGAAAGCACTTTTTGATTTTCTTCCTAACTGGGATGGAAAAAACTCATCTTCATTTCTAAAAGCGTCTTCCAATACAGTCCATTTCTTGGCATTTCCAGTCCCTGATTTAAAAGTACCTAGGAGATCTTCATTCAGAAGTACCTCATTCCCATCAACGGTTTCAGAGAATGATGGGTCATGAATGGCTCCCATGATGACTCTCTGCTTGCCCTGGAGGGGCAAAAGTCTCTTTGTTTCAATGTAAGAAAAGGAACTTGGAACTGGCTCAGCAGTGTTGCTATCTGTAAAATAGATGAATATCACCAAGAAAAGGAGGCCCCATGCAAAGATACCAAAGAGCATGAGTTGTTTCCATTGCTTCAAGTTAGGTTTCATGGCAATGCCTTTACCAGCTCCTGTGTGCCTTGAAGTATTGGTGAAGGAAAATGAAACCTGTAAAGAATATCAAATGCTATTAAAAATTGTTCTAAAAATAAATACAACTCAGAAATATCTTAACACAAATTGATAGATGGTGCACCATTAATCTCCAAGCAGTAGCACAAAGGATTCAGTAGCAGAAACAGAACTCCAGAGCCCACAGACACTGCAGGAGTGACACGCTTTGGCTGTAACCACACCGTGACAGCTGCTAGCTACAAAAGAAGCTGGTAGCCAGTTTCTACAGTAACATTGGATCCTGCCTTCAGGGAGACCATGTGCCTGCCTGCTTCTGCTATCCCGAGTGTAGCATCAAGAGAGCAAGAGCAAAACCCATGCCTGGCTGCATGCACAGTGGGTACAATATAAGCTGTCTTCTCTTTACCACTGAAAGTCCTTATGCAGGGGAACTGTGAGCAAGCCTGTCTCAAAGGGATCAGGCAGGCAGCACAAGCTCTAAGCTGCGGCCCTCCTCTGCCCATAGCCTGGAAAGGATGGTGCTCTGTGCATATCATCAGGGGGTGAAGGGGAGAGCATCACACAAATGGGTCAGAGGGGAACCTCTTCCTCAGCTGGTATGAACTAGCACAGCCTCAGTGGCTACATCATTTGTTGCCTAGTACCAGACCTGAGTAAGAACAACTCCTGTACTTCTGCTACAGATGGTGCATGCACACTGAAGTGGCATGAAGGAGTTGTACACATCAAGGTGCCAGGGGTTTTGTATTTTCCAAGAAGAAGAATGGGTGGCACAACTATATAAATACATTCCTTTAGGATAAGATAGAGATTTACATAACGGGAGTGGGTAGAGAATGTCAGACCTAGTCCTGGAAATATGTGCCCTACTAATACCTGGGGATTTTGGACAGCTTGTGCATTATTGGAGGGATGCTTGGTCCAAATGAAACAAAGTTTGACTGAGGGGGCTGTGTTCCAAGGAAAATACATAACACATTGCTAGACCATCGAGTACACTATGCCCTTACACGAACTCACTTGCTTAATCAAGTGGTGTGACTATCAGTTACAAGCCTGACTGAAGCAAATCCCCACCATAAGCCTTACCATTCACCTCCCTGCACCACAGTCATCATTAGCCTCAGCTGCTACAGCGCAGTGTAACTCAGTGTACTAATTAGTGACTGATCACTCACCTGATCTGAATTAAAAATAAGCCAAGCCCCTTCTTCTGCAGTTTTCTTTCTAACCCATTTGTTTCAATGGCCACTTAACGGTGGGACTTAAGAGCCACTTGTACCAGCCAGCTCTGATCAGCAAAGAGGAATGGGAGAAAGGGAAAGATCGGATTTCATTACCAGCCTGTGCCTCAGGAGCCACCGCCTCATCACATCACATCCGAACAGCACACACAGCTTAGATGCCTGTGATAACACACTGCCTGCTCACACTGGCCATCAGGAGGGACCAAAACCACAGTCACCACACGCTATCACCTTTCTGCAAGCTGCTAAAGTACATCAAAGCTGAGTGCAAAGTTTAAACCGAAGCTGTAACTAAGACTGTGTTTTCACTTGAAAATGAACCAGCAGTAACACCAGTGTAAAATGTTCTCTTCTCTGTCCTTCATTCTTGCACTGTGCCTCTGCTGCTGCCAACACCCCCGTGTATGGAACTGATACAGAGGGGGGAAATACATGTTAGAGGGCTTTTTGTTGGTTTTTTTATTTTTTTAAACTGGGTCAGCTCCTTTATCCACTTCAGTGTGGTCACACATCCAGTTGTTTCAGCACAAATGGGGAAATCGCCTACCACAATGCAGAGGCGAGAACAAACCGCAGGTGGTATTAGCAGAGAGACTTCAGGCTGTTTCTGCTGACCTCCTGAGAATGTGAGACTGCACTATTACATTTCCAAACACAGTCTATTTTAATGATCAAGACAAAACCTAGAACACTAGACAAACACAGCTGACTTTGGGGCTCAGGGCACTGTCCAAACAGAGGGAGGATTCATAAAGTTACACTTGGATGACTAAATTTCATTACAATTTCTAATACACTGAAAAAAAAAAATTATGACTGTGATAACCCAGTGCTCCACATATGTTTGGCTTTGCTCACACAAAGCACATGGAAGAAAGCTATTACAACAACTGACCCATTTCCTACTCGCCCTCTGCTGCTGCAAGATTGCTCTCTGCAGTACCTCGACACTCCCACACCTTCCAATTTTAAATCACTGCAGGTGATGTCCTGTGGGAGCTGCCTTACAGTATATGGCTGTTGTGCAAGTTAGGTCTGCCCTGAAGTTATTGCAACCTGCCCACTCATCAGTGTTCAGATGGTTTGCATTTTAAAACCAGCATTCTTCACCCATCTGAACTGCTTTCATCTCTTTTTATCATTTTCCCTGATGTGTTTCCCCAGCACTTTTCAACATGTGGCTTCCAAACCACTGTGTAAGTTAGTCTTTGCTCAATCAGATGTTTCTCCTGCTGAATACACATTTCTTACAGGATCTGCAATGGAATCATCTTGCATGATCATTTTAACAGATAAGCTTGCAGGAAGTCAAAGTCATAATGGAAGAGGTCACTAATATTTTCCACTGAATCATGTAGCAAGTCCTTACACAATTTAATCTATAGCACAAACTTACAATTTGCTCATTCCCCCCAACTCCAAGTCTTATTGTATCTTATAACCAGAAGTTATTAGGAAATAGAAAGGTTTAGCCTTAATTCAGGTGTGAGACTACAAATTTTTAATTGTCTGAGATCATATGTATTTGGCACAGCAGACTGCCTCACCATAAAACGTCAAGACTCAGTATTCAGGCTACAATCTGAAAAAGGACTGAGATGCATTATTAATTATTTTTAAATTAAAGCAAACAAAAGTCTGCCCACAAAGCCCTCCATGAAAGCACACTCATCTTGGTCAGCATGCACACATAAGCATGCATATGATTAGCTTCTTTGTACAGCAAAAAAAATCCACGTAAAACAAAAAAAAAAAAAAAAAAGCCCCCAACAGTCTATTTGTCAACACTACAAGCAAAGGAGTGACAACAAATCTAAAAATTTTACACATTAACTACTGCAGAAGCTTATCTGCAATTCCTTGTTGCAAGTGAGGCCTCAGAAAGGATACTCAAATCTCTTGAAGACCGGAGCTATGCAGGCAAATCTTTGTGCTGCTTTAATGTTTTTTTGCTCACAAGAAATGCCTTGTCCTCCAGCAGTACAGCTGAGCTGGAAGCAAATTCAAGGTTATTACTGTATTAGTTGCAAGAGGACCTCTACAACCTCACAGGATCTTGAAGGCTGTGTGTCGAAAGCTGCACTAAGTTCAGAGAAATACCAGTTTATCTTATCTCCCTCTACACTAAACATCCAGTCCTCTCCCCCTCAGCTCTTGCAGCTTCTCACACCTCACAGTCCCTGGCTTTGAAAATTCTTGAGAGGAGAGGGCAGCCCTTCCACATGGTCCCCACCACCCTCCTGCTAGCAGCAGACCCCTCTGCTGCTCAGGGGGATATCTTCCTCAGCACCATCTGGGGATGCACTTGGATTCCTGCCCTGTGCTGCCTTCAGCAGCACATCTCAATTCCAAAGAGAAAAGCATTTGTGTAGGAAACCAGAAACGACAATTGCAACAAATTACACTGGCTAAATAAATAAAAACAGGTTATTTTGTGGGTGCAGTTACTGAAGTCCACTGGATGCTGCAAGAATAAGCTTCCATCTCCTTTACCTATGCTCAACATACAGCTCTTAAACTGTTAAAGCAATTCTACACAAGTTTTTAAATTATCATTAGCATTTCTTATTGTCTCCAACTTCATCCCCCTGCTGCAATAATCCTCCCTACTTACAGACTGCTGGAGTCAAAGCTGCTGCAGAGGAATAAGTCTACCCCTGGGGGAAACAACTGAGACTTAACCCAATCCAGCTTCCTTTTCAGCAGAAGTGATAAGCCTGTTTTGCCCCAGAGGCTGAAGACCTCATTTTCCTATGTCTCTCCCTTCTGATGGGCTCCTTCAATCATTAACTGATTTGAGTTCCAGCTACCATATGGAGAATGGCTCTTCTCCTTTCCCAGTCTGGTCATTCACACAAAAGCCCTGGAAAATATGAGGCAGGGTACAAATCAGTGAAGTGGACAGAAAGGGAAGACTTATTTATTTGCTTAATAGAAGTAATAGCAGCAGCTATGAAAAAGAAAGGCAAACCCCAATTGTATCTGTGAGGCATCCCAGGAAATAAAGGCAATTCCCCAGTGGAAATTAAAGGCTGATTTTCCAGAAGCAGCACCCACTTGTGGGAAATTTCATCTTGCCACGCTAAGATGCAAGAAACCAAAGAGTTCCCTCTCCCTTTATAAAGCCCATTGTTTTGCAACAAGGAGCACTTTTCATTTTTCTAAAGTAGGCCTCCTGACTATTTCTTAAATGAGAAGAGATGGATAAGGGAGATTTTTTTAATTCCTTTGAAACATTCCTTCCTTTCAACACTGTCTATTGTTAAAATTAATTTGTACAGACCCTGGCAGCTCAGAGGTCAGGATGGTTCAAGTTGATGTGCTAAGATGTGCACTGTTATGTTAAACAGGGATTTTCTTGGCTACAGCTTTGCAGGGAAGGTCACCACGGGGTTATTTGGGGTAGCAAATGTTTGCAGTGGGCAACCATTCCCAAAGGGCTGAGAATCAGACCAAGGTTTATTTGATGGAAAGCTTAGGCAGCCTGAGCAGATAGCAAATGCTCCGTTAGTTTGTTTCATCTCTTAGTCAGCTAATTCCAGAGTACTAAGAAAGCTCTGGCATAGGGCAAGACAGCTGGAGGCTGCATTTCCAGGGTGGGGAATACACTCGTCCTCTCATGTGGAAAGTGCCAAATCGATTTTAGTGTTATCACATCATTTCTGTGGTGGAAGCCACACAGTCGGCAGCAACAGACAGGCAAGCCTGTGGGGAGTGGTGACTGCCAAAAGATGTATATTTGTCTGTGGATGGCCTGTGCATTTGTCTTATTGGTTCTGATTAGGTCTCCTAATTAATGAATCTCTTTTGGACAACTTCCTTGTTAGTCCCGATAAATCTGGCTCTTTCCTTCAGAGGAATCGAGCTGCATTCAGTATTTTTTGTGGCAACCTAAAAAACTGCCTTATGAAATAAAGAAAAAACACCCAAAGAAATCTGAAGTAGAATTTTTTTCCCCTAATATTGCCTTTTAAACCTATATTTAATTATCTACTTAGAGAAAATTCCTTGGGAGGTATTCAGATAATGGTATTGCTAACCTGAATCACCTACTAAATGTGAGCCAGGTGCCCCAAGTCAGAGCATTTGGAAGAGCAGTCTCAGGTCCTTGCTTCTGAGGATGCAGGCAGGCAGTGTGCCTGTTCTTAGGTTCTCTGATAAAACCTAGAATTTCAAGTTAAAGGGGGTGGGAGTGAAGCGACTTTTATTTATTTATTTATTTTTACTAATGACCCATTTCCAGGAGCTTAGGCTGTAAGAAAATTGCCAAATATAGTGAAACTTGCAGTAAAACTCACTCAAGCTGGCAACCCAGCAGCTGGAGAAATGCTCAGTGGGGTTTCTGCCAAGGAACGTGTCCTAGATTATTACGTAGGAGCAGGGAGGCTTAGATGCATCAATCTCTGGGGCTCCGTGGAAGGTCAAAGTTATCTTCTATGCATCTGATATCTAGTCTCCATGCTCCATCATCAAGTTCAAGCTTCCTGGCATGGAGGCCAGCTATCACTTTCCCACAGCCCACATACAGGTTGTCTGAGTGTGGGCTGACAGGAAGGAAGTAAAAAATAGCCATACTAGCTCTGATCCTTCACATGCACCAGTGGAAATGTTTAACACAGCAACAGTGGTCAGGGAGAACCCAGTTTCGCAGTGACTGACTGCACCTCACAGGTCAACCTCCACCCACCCAACTTGCAGCAGCTTTTCTCAGGAGCCGTGAGAGCAGCTCTCACTCTGACCTGCCCCAAGATTCACCACTCCGGCCAGGATTTCCTCACAAATTTCAGGTCAGGAGAGATAACTGAACCTCTCTTTTCTAGACTGCTTATGAGCTGACCACAGTCTTGCTATTTTAACTAAAGGTTTCTATAGAAATGTACTACATACCACTTCATGTGAAATTCAGTACAACTTCAGTATAAATCACTTTCAGGCTCTTTAATCAAAACTACAAAGGGGCAGAAGTGTCACACAATTGTGCAAAGACAAGCAGTTTTCGCAACATAACTCAAATCACCCCTCACAGCCTCTCAAGGAGTGCCTCACAGAGCCACGTACTACCTGCACTCAGCCTTATCTACTTCTGACCCCTTTTTTTGCCGTTTGCTCTTGCCACACTGTCGTCTTGTGACAGCATTGCGCCCACACCACACCTTGGCTGTTTTCTGGCCCTGTTCACAGCAAGATGTAAAGGTTCAAGGCTGCTTCAAGTTGCTGCAACTGCCAGTGGAGTTTCGTTCCATCATAGGACATAGGTGCAGCAACCACCACTTCTTGCCACAGTCCCTAGCATGCCTCGCACACAGCAAAGAAGCAGATGAAGTATCTTTACTACCCTTGCAGATCTACCAGCTGGATGTTTTGGATGGGTTTTGGTTATATTTCAGCTGCCACAGCACTGTCTCGTGATCCAAACAGCAGGGAAAAAAAACTGACTTGTATCTACATCAATATAAACCCATTGCAAATATCCAAAGACAGCGCAGGTCACTTTTCCAAAGTGAAATTCAGTACGCCAGTGCATAGTCATGGAGGGATCTAGGTTTGCACAAGCACCATCCCAGCAGGCTCCACTCTTACACAGCAGATCAAACCACAGAGCTGCATGTGGGTTTTCTGTGCTACTTTTGTGCAGCTCTCCTCCCTTTCACAAACTGCAGGTTGCAGAGGAACTGCAGTTGTTCCAAGGGGATCTGATCACCATGAAGGTCCTAGGAAGCTGAATGCTGCACAGACTGAAACACCAAGCTGGCTGGAGATAAAAGCCAGTTGTTGAAACAAGGTGACCAGACTGATGGCCATCACTTACTTGCACATCCTCCACTCATACATAACCACTTCATTAAGGCATTTAGTTTTATTGCTGTAGTGAGGTCAATGACGAGGAAGTGAGCTGTACACCAACACAGGGAGGAAGAAGCAGGGGCTGGGGGCGGCTGTGGCACTGGGCCAGGAGAGAAGGAAGCCTGGCTGCAGGGCAGCACGGAGGGCAGGAAGGCAGAGAGACTGAAAATAAACTACACCCATAGCGCTACTGGAAGAGCAAAACAACACCTGCCAGAGAGGCAGCAACACCTCAGCACCACAGTGATGAGAACTGGAAGCAAAAACTTCCTCCCAGCAGAATGATCATATCCTTTCCTTTGGAGAAGCACCCTGAGAGCCTTGCTACTGCTGAGGGAAGGCTCTGTACTTGAGCATCTTACCCTGTTCCTCCCAAGATGGGAAAGAGGCTGCCATGTTCCTTCAGCAGATGGGAAGCCTGGGTGAGCAGCAGGAGCCATGCTGCATCTTTCCTCCTTATTCTGGATGGCCACTCCCAGGTCAATGTGCTGCTTCCTGCCACCCCTGTGACTGGGAAAGAGGACCCTGGAGCACTGACCTTGGTCCTTGTATGTGGAGCACAGCCCTAGCACCAGGGCACTTTCAGACTGAGCTTTGCAATGGATCAGCACCCAAAAGAGTTGCACATATTTTCCCCTGTGAATGTTGCCTCACACCCCATGCAGGGATGCTCCAAAATACAGGCATAGATGGTGCTTGAGGACACACAACACAAACAGGAGTTTATGACCATCCTCAGCCCAGCCTGGCCTTCTTTGGGACTTATTCTCCATCCACAGAATAGGTTTTAATCCCAGTCTCCTCTTCAAAAACAGAGTTCAAGAGCAGCCTGTGCTTATATTCTGTTTTCATGTGTAACTGAACAGGATGACAGGAACCTCTTAATGCACAAGACAGAGAGGCACAGAGAAATGGATAATACTACTCAGTGTCTAATAAAACAGAAGAAAAAAAAAATCCAGCCAACATACATAACTGTATTGGGTTCCCCTCCCTCTTTTTAAGGGACAGCTTTTGATACCGTACTTGCAAAAACACATAATTCAAAAAAGGAAGGAAGTGCTTTGAGGGTTTTTATTTAAAGCTTGACAGGATAAACGAATCACAGTCTCATTAAATCACACAAATCTCAGGCTGCACACAAGACTAAACCACGAGAAATAGGACGTTACAAATCCTCATGCAGTTCTACACTTCCAGCACAACAGCTCATTTTATTTCTGCTCTTGGCAAGGTTAGAATAAAAGGCTTCTTTTCTTTGCTCCATAAATGTTTTTAGATGCTATATTACTTGAACTTAACACAGTAGTAATTGCTCTGAAAAAGGGCAATCTGAATTGCTTCCTTAAAGGAGGAAACATTTATACTAACACACACATGAACAGAGAGTACAGTTACAGAAGACCTGTTTCAATCCCATCATAAAGAAACTTGACCAAATTCAGTAACTCTTCTAGGCAAAAGTGATTGAATTTTGCTTTACCACTCTAAAGCAACATTTCTGAGATATGCTGATTATCTACATCTCTGTGTACCAGTACATTTTACATCTGCCAAGTATGTTTTTACTGTATGCTTCTAACACTGTAGGCATTGTTTCACTTTCCTTTTAATGACTAACTTCTTTATTAGACTGCAGTATGTCTTTTTACATTTGTTCCAGAAAGCAAGCACCTCAGCCCTTGTTTAAAAATTCTAATATAGAAAAATGTTAAACAAATTGTTCCCTATTTCTGAGCTCTATCTCAGCGCCAGTTCCCATTTGTCTATGTCAGCAAAGTAATTGTACGAGAATATTTAGAAAATTATCATTGTTAACATCTCATTTCTGTATATTCATACATATACATACAAACAACATGCCTTCTGTGTGCTTATTTGCCTTAGCCTAAAAGCTTGAATGAAAAATTTCACCCTGGAAGAAGGCTTGCCAAACTGAAGGATGAAGTCAGTTTAGCCCTTTGTTACATTACAATCTAACAATGAAATTTCCTGGACTGAAACAATTTTCCCCTCTTTCTTGTATATTTTAATACTTAACATGACTATGCTGATAATGAGCCAACTTACACTAGCTGGGATATTTTGGTTGGCGTTCTAAAACAAAATGAAGTGGTATTAGTATTTTCCCCCTGCCTCTTTCTTTCTCTCTCCATTCTGGCACTGTTTTATGCATGGCTGTGGGCAAAATTAGTTTAAACTATGACTAGATCAACAGAAATCTTTTCTGTGGGGGATACAGCTGTTTCTAACCTGACATGAACCACTGGAACCTGAATCCTATCTGTCTGGAAATTTTACAGAGAAACAAGATCTCTAGCAACTACCAACATGAAATTAGCATGAGCAATAGGGACAAACTAAGGTTTTTGGCTGGATGCTTCATCCCTTCCCCCTTTGTCAATCATTGATGCCCATGTGCAGCACACAAGAAGTCTTTTCCACCAGCACTTGCCATTCGCTCCCTACAATACAAGTGACTTTTACAAGATGAAAGGTAGCACAAAAACATTAGGTACTCTGAAATCTCTGACACCATTAAAACAATGAGAAACTGAGGTAAGTGAGAAGCAAGACAGAGCTGGCTAGCTCCCAAGATTATTTACATCAGTTCTTTTTGTTATAAGTTAGAAGGATGGGATAAGATTGAGGCCAGCCTTACTGTATACAACTGTGGAATTACCACTTGATGGTAATTTTCACCATCCTAAGAGACAGCAAAACCTAAAAGCCTATATTTTGAGATCTACAGGCTACTACAGACAAATCTGTGAAAGAGTAAATACTTTAAGATACTTGGTAGAGTTCTTTTTGGTGCCATACTGGCTTTAAAACCTGAAGCTAACCAGTATACATGTAATATATTCACTTCCTTCAATTGCTCAACAAAAGGGATAAACAAAATTTTCATTAAAATATTTCTTAACATTTCAAATGCTGACTATGCACTTCTTGGTTTTCGGCCAACAGGAAGGCCTATGAAATATCACCGATTTCATTAAAAAGCCCTCCTTCTAAGGCTCCCTTTAAACAGCCAAATCATGCAAACCCACGCCTGTATTTTGCACACTCTGTTTAGAAGATGTAGATGCATCTGCTGAGAAGGTGCCGATGAAGCGCATCCTCTCACCCAACACAGACTGTAGCCATCCTCTCATCAAGATGTCAGAAACACCTGAAACTCTCCTCTCCTCTCCTCTCCTCTCCTCTCCTCTCCTCT
>VZUA01007448.1:15820-28587 GCA_013401035.1 Horornis vulcanius
GATGCATTAGCTGAGATATCAGAGGTTTTGTACCAGTTTCCAGAGTGTGAAATATGCCTCTAGGCTCTTCACAGAATTAGGAATGGGCATCTGGTATCTCCAGAATAGCAAGTTCCTCAAACAAGACCTCACTGCAAGTCACAATCTGGACACTGTCAAAATTTAGTCTAAACATGCTGTGCTATTACAGATTTTCTTCTATTTTAACAACTTTTTCAAATTCCTAAACCTCTTCAGATTCCTCCAAAAGCAGCAGAAACTATTAACAGTGAACTAATTTATGATAAAATGGATTTATCATACTAGCTAGAGATAATTTTTTTAAACTTTAATTGTTCAGATTTGATACAGCTCTTTAAGAATCCTATCCAATGTGCTTTCACAAATCTCAATGGATAGTATTTATCTGACTTATTTACTAATTACTTCCAAATTACAAGTGTCCCTCAGGTCTGAATCATTTTTGATGAAAGAATGAGCAGACTTTTATACCATGAGGGAAGAGAAATTAAAGGAGAAGAATTTCTATGGTTCAGATCAGGCTAATTCAAAGTTTGATTTCTTTAAAGTGTTTTCTAACTTTATCACAACATGCAGTTAACAATTTGTATTTGCTAAGTGTTCTGTGCAATTGCCTTGCCTGGATCTCCTANTCTCCTCTCCTCTCCAAACAGACACCCTTGGCAAGGAATAGGTGGGGTGAGCCCACACTGCCCTAGCAAACCCCACCTGCTTGCTTTCCCAGAGAGCCTCTTCTGAGACAGTGAGTGCTTGCTTCTCTTCTGGCTCATGCCCTTCCCAGGAAACAGGAGTTTTCCCTCACCATGGCACCACCTGCCATTTAGGAAACCTAATGGCAACATTCAAAGCAACCACTGGGAGAATTAGAAAAAGAATTTGCAAGGGTGGAGATGAAATATTTATGTGATTTTGACCCTTGTCTAGGAGAACACAACCCCAACCCTTGCCTGCAGCTTTTAAGTGCTAAAGGCATGAGACAAGTAATAAAGCCAATTCACTGCCCTAAATCAATCAGAAGGTTTTTCTCTACCAACACGAAAAGAGACTGTTCTGACAAAGAAATCCTTGTTTTAATATAGATTGATTCCTCAGCAACATCCAATCCTGTCAAACATATTCTGTTGATGGCGTTTAGTCTTCCTTCAATCCCATTCAGACAGTAAACAAATGGGGAAAAATGTTAGGCTGATCTAAAAAGTAATGCTTAACATTTCTAAAATTTTCAGGATTTTTGCTTTTATTTCCTGATTTACATCTATAATTCTAGTCAGCGTGTTAATGGAAATGTTCCACTAAGAGTTAAAACTTCTGCAGCAAATACAGACTATACTAGAGAGGATGACTGCAAGCAAGGCAAAATTTTCCTACTTTCATCAGGCTGGGTTGTTAGGTATTTTTANTTGATGAAAGAATGAGCAGACTTTTATACCATGAGGGAAGAGAAATTAAAGGAGAAGAATTTCTATGGTTCAGATCAGGCTAATTCAAAGTTTGATTTCTTTAAAGTGTTTTCTAACTTTATCACAACATGCAGTTAACAATTTGTATTTGCTAAGTGTTCTGTGCAATTGCCTTGCCTGGATCTCCTAGGGGTCTTTTAGTAAAAGGAGATAATCATTAAAAGCTATGGCAAAACCAGTATTCCAGACTGCAGATACTGTAAATGTCACATTCTAAACAAACTGAGCACGGACAAGCACATGAGGAATAATCACGTATTTTCAAGACACTTAAACAGAACATGCCCAAGGGCACACTGTAGAGAAGTCCATNAGGTAGGACATCTGCCACTAGTAGTATACCTATCAATCACCAAACCTGGTTTGGTGAATTGTTAAACCAAATTTACCATTAGAAAAAAAGCAGGAAAGAAGGAAATCTATATGGGAACAGTATATATGTTTTTATCCATATTAATGCAGCATATAATTTCATAGTACTTCCAGTAACTATAGTGATTTTTATTATATAAACTCTCCAAATGTGAAACCTGATATTAGATCTAACAGACCTTGGAGGGTCATGAGAGACAACAGGTTATTCCCAGGAAGTAATAGCTGAACTTTGTGTTCCCATTATCCCACCAGTGCATTGATGCAGAACTACAGGAAAATTCTGTAGCACTTCACAATCCTGAAATGACATTTAAGTAGAGGGATATAAAGATTTCAAAATGAATTTATGAGCAGTTGTTGACTGGTCTACTTATAAATCACATTTATTCAAACATATCTTGTACCTCAAATTCTGCTTTTCCACTTAAAGAGCCCAAAGTAGTGAGCAGTAGCAGCCACATAATCTGGATTTTTTGACTTCAGCATAAGAAAATGAGCACCACAGAGCTTTTCTTAAACAAGAAGGCAGACAATATGTTATGCCCTACAAGAACCAAGAGAAATATTATTTGAAGTTATGTAGGGAGGAGTGAGTACTCACACCCACAGATCTGAGGATCAGCTCTGGACCCAGAACCCTACTGACAGCATTTGCACACAAACAAGACCTCACTGCAAGTCACAATCTGGACACTGTCAAAATTTAGTCTAAACATGCTGTGCTATTACAGATTTTCTTCTATTTTAACAACTTTTTCAAATTCCTAAACCTCTTCAGATTCCTCCAAAAGCAGCAGAAACTATTAACAGTGAACTAATTTATGATAAAATGGATTTATCATACTAGCTAGAGATAATTTTTTTAAACTTTAATTGTTCAGATTTGATACAGCTCTTTAAGAATCCTATCCAATGTGCTTTCACAAATCTCAATGGATAGTATTTATCTGACTTATTTACTAATTACTTCCAAATTACAAGTGTCCCTCAGGTCTGAATCATTTTTGATGAAAGAATGAGCAGACTTTTATACCATGAGGGAAGAGAAATTAAAGGAGAAGAATTTCTATGGTTCAGATCAGGCTAATTCAAANGGCACACTTCAGTTTAAAATCAATTCACTTGGCCTGGGCATCAGAGAATCAGGGAAAAAACAGACTTTCAATATATGACATTAGCTCTCTAAAAGCATTGTCTTTCTGGGAAAAATAATATTGTTAATATAATAAATACTTTATGTACCCTGTACATAAAAGTAAAGTACTTTCTCTACTGCTACTATTTCTCCAGCATTTCAGCCAGTGACTGATAATTCCAGATTACAGTGGTGTGTCTGCTCTGGCATCACCATATCACTATAATCATCCTTTGATTTCCAAAATTCAGTAGTACCTCTATTCTGAACTCCAAGACCTATGAACCAGTCACATCGCTAGAAGTCTTGACCTAATTTCTCTTTCTCTTGATGGCACTTTTATTTAGCATGCCTGTTTCCAAGTCACTTGACATTTTCCCTAAGTACTTTACCTACATGGGACTTGCAACTGTCTTCTTTTGCAACCTCACTTCAGACTGATAGAAAATAAACAAGGGGAAATTTTTGCTTAAAAAGATATTGCATTTCAAAGAACAAAAATGTAACTTTTTTTGTCTAGGAACTCTGAATGAAAAAATCAGTTTCAGTTTATATCCCTAAACCACGGTGGAACTGATATGGCATTGAATTTTACTTTCTGAGAAACTTGGGCAGCAGTGTAATGAGGAACTCTCTTGTTGTTCTGCTGTCACTGACCACACTTCCGCCTTATAACCAATTCCAAACAATTGAGGGGAAATATCACATTTGAAGATGCTGACTTTAATTCAGTGGTAAGGTAAGGAAAACTTCACACTCTCTAACATACTTAAATTGTAGATCCAGCACTCATAATATAGTTTTGAGTCACAAAACCCCAATAGTGTCCGCCTAACAGCTTTCTTGCCCTTGCAAGAAAGGTTGTATTATTTGTCTGGCTGTTAGCATTCCTGCCTCATTTCTTAAAATGTTAAAAGCCATATGTAAATAAGGAACTAATATCAAGGACTTAAGGGGACATTTTACTTAGTCATACTTTAAAAACTATTCTTTAGAAAAGAAGTGAGAAAATTCAGAAACACAGTTAAAGCACCTCAGTCAAAAAGCAAACTGCTGTGGGAAGATGCCTTTACTTTCTTGAGCTGGATCAGATGTCTATCTTAGCCATGCTGAATTTCTCAGCAGTCAAGGCTATGAATTACTATTGGCTGCTTGACTGATTAACCACGGTGCTGGTATGCTTAAGACCTTCCAAACACAGCAGGGTTATTGCAGCAGTAGACAATACTATAACATTGCAGTATTAGAGCCTTTGCAGTTTTCTATTCCTTCTCTCAGCTTGTGCAACGGGTTTATGACACGCCTTGGAAACTTTCATCTGAGAGCACGGGATGGAGCACCATCAGTAGTAACTCAAAACTTTGCAGCTCTGCAGCCTGAAGAGTGCAGACATACTATTTCTAGAAACATCAAGATAAAAATTCCTTGAGGTGACCTCCTCCTTCGAGGCCCTGCTTACTGAAGAAATCATGCAGAGAGTCACTATGCAGGCACTCCAATGCCATCAGTGATATATATCTGAGCTAACTCAGGAATCAAAAGATGCATCCTCATATCTACATACTTTGCTTTGCATTTCTGCTTTGATGGCTCTGGTTTTAGTGGTATCATCACCTGAAGAATACTCAGGGCACTTTCAACTGCAACTAGTTATTGTTTTTCAAAAATAAAGAGGATAATAATGTACCACAGGAAAGAAGCAAAGTTCCACATAAACAGTGTGGTCTACCTAGCGCTTGTGTCCTATTTATCTCACGATGACCTTGCAAGAGGAATATATATTTCAGAGACTGTAAGACTTAATTATTTTAATTCCGTGTCCAGGAGTTTTCTGTAGGGTTTCTCTCCTGCTTGAAGCTTTTGCAGACTGTAGTGTATACCTGATCACTGGCTTAAGTACCTGTGATCACATTACCTGCTCCCTGCACCCTTCTCAGTGACTAGCTGTACAGAGGCACATTGATTTTTAGCTGACTCTGTCAGTCTTTTCAATGCTCCTAATAATAAAAGGCCTGAGCAAATAGAAAACCTACTGATCAGTGTTTTACACAGATACCCTTTTACAGGAATTAACCCAAGGTAAACTACTGTACCAACTGTATTTTTGGTGTGGGATGTGCTAGGCAAGAAGCAGGCATGCCCCTCTGCTACAGCCGCTAGCCAGGAGCAGTACAGAAGGCAAAGAGGATAAAGACTGGCCTTGGACAGACACACAGCATCTCCTGGCTTCATCAACTGCAGAGTTGGGCAGGTGCTGAGTGATCCTGCCTAAAAGACAGTCCTACCAAACTGTGCTGCACAGCTCCCAATCTCTTCAGGAGCAGCACCTTCTGACTTCTGCCAAGGCTCTCCTGGAGCTTTATAACTTAAGCCCCAAAAAGAAAAATACAGACAAGCAGTGACTTTGAACACTCTCAGCCCCTGCCTCAGGGTGAGGGATCATTCCAGCCTGACATCTGTTCCAGCCCTGCTTGCTCTGTCTACACAGTGGCTCAATCAAACTAATTAAATGTCTTGAAATATGGCATATTTAGAGACCTTTGCTCATTTGGCTCCATCCAACAATAGCAAGTATCCACAATAGCATGCTGTGGTCTTCACATCACTCAGAAAACAGCAGTCAGAGCAGAGTAAAGGGCTGGTGCACAATCAGGTCCCACCCCTGTGCAGAAGTCACTGCTAAGGTGCCTCTAACTTGAAAAATAAAAGGCAGTTCCAGACCCACAAACATTTTTGCTCTGTTTTCTAATGCCTATCTGAAATCTTGCAATTTTGAAAACTTCATTTCAGACATTTCAGCCTACAGATGTTTAGACACAATGAAGAGCAGCTCAAAAGCACACAAGGAGAGGAGAATACTGATCCCCATCTTAGGCCATTGCCACCCTCACAGCTTTCCACAGCAGGAGCTGCCACTAGGGAGACCCTAAATGCCAAGCTGGCCATTAGTCAGAAACATATTTTGCCTCGAGGTGAGAGTATAACTAGGCCAACAGAGATACTCTCTTCCACTGAGCAGAGAGGAAAAAGCTGTACTAAATAGTGATGTCTCAAACCAGGCACTCCAAAAAGCTCTCAGTGACAGTATGGTGGGAGTAGGACTCCAAGTGCAAATCCTTTTCCAGCAGTTACAGGGCTAATGCTTCTGCCTTACCATATATGACTATAGCCAGCCATGCACACTTTGGCTCCAACCTGCACTGCTCTGAATTTATCCTTAAAAAAACAAACCTGAAACAAATAGCAAAAATACGATCAGTCTGAACAAGCAGTGAACAATGACAATGGAATGAATATTAACTATGCACAAATATTTCTAATGGACAGATTAGCTTTCTATAACAAACTCTGGTTTTAACCTTCATAACTTCAACAAAGTAAAACCTAGTCACATGAAATTTCAGAGTTGTGGTCTCATGCCAAGGAAAGCTCCTCTGGAAAGTTTGAGGTAGATCAGCCAAGGCATCTTGAAGATATGAGAGTTCCTGAAAAGTGAGGTGTTCTCCATTTCTTGGACTGTTCCCTAATTTTTTTTGGCTCACCATAACTTAAAAACTGTTGGCTTAGACATTCCAAATTTGCTTGGCTACTACTGATGCCTTTGACTAGTCGCAGGCTATTTTATTACTAAATGTGGTTTGTGCAAATTCTGAGCGCTGCAGTTGTTAACACCACATGTTGGCTTGTGCATGCTGCAGGCAAGCCAGCCTGGCCCACGGCAGGCTCCTCCATCACCTCATCAGCTGTGCTCAGGAGGCAGCCCAGAAGCCCAGGACTCTTCCCTCAGGTCCAACTGGGTGTAAGAACGTGGCTGAACTTTACAGATTCCATGGGGAGACATTCTGTAAAGCTGGAGAGAAATTGTCCTGGAGTGATTCCCATCCTTGCCAGTACCAAAGTTCCTCTCTTGGAAAGGTGGGTGAACACCAGACACAGACAATTTCCTCCCCTGACTTAGTGTTGCCCTCTTCCTAGTCCTTCAATCCATATTAAGCCTTACTATCTGATGAATCAAAACAATTTTCTCAATGAACATCCACATAGTTCCCAACCCTTTCCTCCATGGATTAATGATCCAATCTATTTTCCATTTCCATGCTGATTGCATAATCTGTGCTGGGGTCTGGGTGCTTCTACTGCAGCAGATTCCCCCTCTCTGCTCCACTCCCTTGGTCTCCAAGGCCCTCTTCTGGACTAGGAGCCTTGCATACACATAGACACAACACAGAGCATTAGACCTCTGGACAGGAACACCCAGGGGGAAGATTTCAGCCCTCAAGAAGCATATTTGCTCCCCTGAGCAAACTTTTAATTTGTCTGATGAACCCTGGAGAGACTGTGGGTAAGGAATTCACTCCTGATGGGGACTGTTCTGTTCACAATCTTGATTTTGATAACAGATACTATGGCAACCACATGTATCACTTGACAGCTTTCAGCATGGTCAACTACTTTAAACAATTCTCCTTAGTCTCTGACACTTCCTTTGACAATGACTATCACCTGCTACCTTGCCAGAAAAACAAGCAGTGCACAGCTGACTAGTGGTGGGAAACATTAGGCTATTAAAACACTTCCCAGTGAAGTATGTTTCTACACGGAAACAGTGTTACAAAGAGACCTATTCTTTTTGAGATGCACACATGCATGACTCCCATTCACAGGAGCTATGCAAGTGAATCCAAAGTAAAACAGGCTCGAAAGTGTCCACATTTACCAAACATTGATCCCACACAGAAAGAGCCTTTTAAGAATGACATATCCTTTGACCTTCTGCATCTTACTTTCGCTCTTCAAAAACAAGAGACTTTGCAATGACCAGGACCCCTACACTAAAAACCAAAACTGGTACTATAATCCCCAAAAAACCCCAGAAAATAAAAATTATCTACCTAATAGGCAATAAGAACAGAAGCTTTTTTCCACATTTCTTATCCAGTTGGAGATTTATCAGAGTTCTTTTATTTGTACCAACTTCAAGTACCTGTTCTGTCACCTTTAAAATGCAGATAATCCAACTCAGAGGTGTGCTCTTCTCAGGAGAGACCACACAATGCTCAACCAAGTTTTACAAAATACATAGCGCTGTGCTGGGCCGACACAAACCTGCAGAGCACCAAGGAAAAGCTACAGGAAGAGAGAACTTCTCGAAGTCTCTCACAGAGCTCCAGCCTGCACTGCCCTTTGGGAAGGGCGCTTCCCAGCTCCAGCCTGCCTGCCGCCCTTGAGCTAATGAAAAGGGCATGAGCAGGATCTGCAGGCACTTTCCTCCCCCTCTCAATCCACAAAGGGCGAGTCACAGTCTGACCCTAACTTAACACTCGGGCTGTAAACTTACTTAACACTTGTAGAAGAATTTATTTTTTTCAAACACACTGATGGCAGCATATGGCCCATCGACAGGTTTATTATTATAAGACACTTTTTCCACCAGGTTATAGTCTTTTTTATAAACATATGTTTCAGCACATAATAAAACCCCTAAGAACTGTTTCTGAAATGTGCAGGCACAGAAACTACTTTTCAAGGTTTGTCAAGACAATGAAAGAAACAATGTTTAAAGAGACTTCCATTTTTCTAAAGGTCTTTCTCTAAATGTCTTTTAAATCCAAGGGTGCTTGGGAGTTATGCATGTTTAAAAAAACAAAAGAAAGAAAAAGAAAAATGAGTTCTCTTTGTTAATGCCACATTCTTCTCTATTTTCTCAAAGCAATCATTTTCATACTTAGTAAAACTTCTCCTTCCACTAAATAGACCTTTTGACTATGCTTTATATCAGAACATGTGGTTTATGGGTGAATGATAAGATTCTGAAAATTAGGTGGCATATTATAAAGAAAATGTAAACACCACACTGCTCAAGTCAGGCAAACTCATGGGTGAAAAGCCACCCTTGATACTCTGTGCCCTTCAGCTGGGCTAATAATGATCTGCCTGTGGAGCCAAGGTGGTTTGATCACAAACTTCCATCCATCTGCAAGACTGTATCCAAGTCAAATGTCTAAAAACAAGTCACTGCTTGATCTCCCTATAGAACCCAATTGTGTTCTTAAGAAAGAAGATTTCTTGTCTGCATAGCTATAATGCAATTTCTGTGATAGTATCACAATCTTTAGGGGGAAAAAAACACAGCGTACACTGCTTTATTAAAAAAAAAAAAAAAAAAAAAGCCTATACTCCTCTTATTCTTAATGCTCTCTCCCTAACATCTCACAATATATTTAGCCCAAGCACGCTTGACTTTAAAAGCAGCTTCCTCAATACATCAAAATATGACCCAATTCAGGTACGTTTGCTAGCAGCTTTGTTTCCTACTACCCAAATTCAGAGTCTTCTGTTAAAAGGAGCCAGCTGCTAGAACACAAACTAGGATTGACTGAGGTCTAGAACCTGAGGCCACTTAAATGTGGAACAAAATCTTTCACTAGTTTTATGGGACTGGCTATTAGACCTGCAGTTCACAGAAGATAGCAGAGGCCTTAAAGAATGTATGATACAGTGATATATTAAATATTACTTAGCACTAAAAAGGAATTTTGCAATCGCTTTGAATGTTTCATTGGTATTTAGGGTATTTTGGGAAAGAAAGAGCACTAGGTGTGTTTGGCCCCTTCCCCCAATGATAATCCCTGCAAAAGGCAGATGTTTTAAGACAATAGAAAAAAAAAAAATCACACACAAGCAGATTTGAAGCTTAAGGAATAAAAATCTCTATTTTTATCATAGGCACACTGTTACAATTGGCATTCATGAGCCTGCATTCAAAGAAAACTCATTTGTTAAAATTAATCACTGACTTCTCAGCCAATTTGTCAGTTAACTACTACCACATCTGGACATGATTAGTTAGCTTCACTGGGAGATACAGGGTGCCCTCTATAACGCTTCCACAGGATGAAATCCTCAACTCAGTGAAGCCTTTGAACATATTGCAAGCAACTTATTCACATGGAGCCAGGACCTCATCGATGATGCTGTAGGCTCTACTTTTTTCTGTTTTCACAGATTAAGCCTTTCTAGGAGAGAAGGGCCAACAGCTTCGACAAAAAGCACGCTCTTTCTCCACCAGCAGACAGAGCAATCACGGGTCCCTGGGCTGTGTTTGGGAACACTTAACTGGCAGGATGCATCTGAGGCTAAGATGAGGCATGATGTATGAGGCTTCTGACAAGGGGGCTGGCTCTGCTCAGCTAATTGCAGTTGCTGCTCCTATGATGTGGAAACCTGTCTATTAGAAACCACATTTCACAGGTGACTGAACAGCCATCAGATGGTAACAGCTTTCATTTGTTACTGACCTCCCTTCCCTGACACAGCGTAAGGGTGAATGGCCCGATACTCCATTGTCAGTGCAGAGCCAAACACCTCCTGCTTTGTACAGTGAATTACAAAATACCTGCATTTTTCAGGTTGTCTTGAAACAGAATTCCTAACCAGCATTTTCTCACCTAGGCATCAGCCTCATAAGAGAATGGCAAATTCTTCACTACTCAATTATGCAATGTTTGAGGGCATTTTGGACTATGAGTGTAGAGTACGTCACTACTTTTTTATACACAGAAGGTATTTATTCAGAACATCATGGGCAGATGGGACTTGGTATTTCACAGAGACAGGACCATAGCCTTAGCTGAGAAACTGGTATGACAGTGACTAGACTGAAAGTAGTCCTTCCAGTGAGAGACAGAAAGACAACTCTGCTACCAAAATTAAATACAGAACTTAGCACAATTACTTTAAACTGAGGAGCCTACAAAGAGATCTCATCAAATTTTACACCCTCCAGACCTCTGGCTCCATCAATGACATAACGCATTCAGAAAGTGACAGAACAAATCTCCCCATCTTGCTAAGCCCACTGTATCTGGTTGGCCACATATCTTCTAGCCAGACAAATACATATCACATGTGAAGAAGAAACTTTCCTCTCCAAAGCTAACAGCCATTTGGTTATGACAAAGATTTTGTGTTCATACCTTAGAGCACTCGCAGTCATTTCACAACCTCAGCTATGTAACACCCTACTCTGAGATAGCATTGTAACAATTTAATACAATAAACAGCGGACTGTACAAAACCTGCGGTGAATCCCACTCTGATGACAACTGCAGAGCTATGCAATGAATAACATTTACTTTTAATTTACATTTAGATTTCTTAAGCACACCTTCCAGAAAGCACAGTGCACTAACACACACACAACAAGCTGTACAGCTGCATCTCCAACGAAACCTAACAGCAATCCAGGCCACCACACCTCACAGCTAAGCTCTGTTCCCTCTCCTCAGCTCCTCCAAGCCTCTGGTCATCTTCAGCAGCATGGAAGAACTGGCCTCTCCAGAGTGACTGGTGTCAGAGGGCTTTGAAGGTCTGTAGACCAATAAGGTCTGCCAAAGCATCTGTCCGTGCAAGCTCCCAAGGTCAAGGACCCTCATCAGGAACACTGGGAACAGCTCCCTGATATTTAACTCTTCAAGTGTTTATCCTTCTGGAAAGAGACAGCCTCTGAAAAACGCATACAGCAAACAGAATGCTTTTGGCATGCTTTGCCTTTAAGTCCAACTATCGAAGCACCGATTTGAGTAAATGTAAAATTTTCACACCAGATATAAAGAAATCTGAATTTCTTTACAAGATTATTTTTTAGAAGTGTTACAGAACAAGAAAATCAGTTTTCTATGGTTGCACCTTAGAAAAATCTGGATCTAAAATACAAAATGTTCATAAACCCAGTAACAAGTATCAGGGGTTTTTACAGGTATAATATGTTAGCTGTACTCAGCTTTTCACATGATCTTGCATTCTAAATATGTCACCATGAGTTCCACCAGAGGAAGATGGCATTTATTGTGAAATTAATATATGTAATTAAGCACATGAAGAAGATTGCCTGAATCTGAACCCTTAACTGTAAATCCTTTGTGGTGCTGATTTCATCCCATGCCACTCCTTTCACACTTTAAACATAATTTTCAATACACACAATGCCACTGGAAGAAATACTCTTAACTTCAGTAACCATTTAAAAACTTCAGAAAGTAAATAATTATTACGACTTTCCCATTTGTGTCATGAATTGATTGATACCTAAATATGAATTAGAGAATTTAAGGAAGCTCAAAACACATTAACATACAAATGGCATGCAGAACAATCGCTCTGAATTACTACCAGCAAAATCAAAACACAACTGCTTTTAGTTATGCAAATTGAAAATGTAGTGTCAGGACTGCAGAGAGCCTAAGAAGTGCAAAGTTCAGGGAAAAGCCATGTATGCAGCTGCTCCAAAAATAACCATAGTCAGATAGAAGTCTGAAAGCAATTATTTGGGGTGAATATTGTACACAGACCACTGCACTAAGCTTCTATAATTAAACAAGGCAAAAGTTCAGATGGTGCCTAATAAGCCATTTACTACATTAATTATATTCAAGTGTGGCAGTCTAATGCTTGGTAATAACTAACAACAAGGGAAATAATTTAAAGAAAGTATCTGATGTTGTAAATTTCTCTCTTTTTCATTCATCAGTACCAACGTTGCCAGCCAGCCTTTCTAACACACTTCAAACACATGAACGGGGTACTGCTTAGTGTCAGGAAGAGCTATTTAAGGGTTGTAAACCTTTAGGCTGAGGAAGCCAGCAGCCTTACTCCACAAAAATGATCCCTTCACTACAAAAGTAGCAGTAAAGTCAGATTTTCCATTCCTTGAAGCAAGTCCCTATGTCTTTGTTCCAAAATTACAATGCCACAGGAGCAATCTTTTTTTTTTTTTT
>VZUA01007448.1:31509-42001 GCA_013401035.1 Horornis vulcanius
CCCGCCGGCGGGGGTAGTGCCGCGCTTTCCTCCGCACGGGGAGGGGGCTGGGGACAGCGTCGCATCTTTTCCGCGCGTGGGGAGTGCGTGGGGCCGGCGGCAGCGGGGCGTCTTCCCCCGCGCCGCCGGGGCCGGGGGGATGCGCGGGTATGGGGCGCTGGCGCTGCGCCTTCTCCCGGCGTGGCGCGGCGTGCCGGGGCCGCGCTGCACCTTCAGGGGTCTGTGCTGGAGAAGTTCAAAGCGGCAGGGAAGGGTGGGAGGGGCACGGGCGGGGGGCCGGCAGCCTTCTCGCCTTGTCTCTGTGCCCGCCGCCTGCCGAGCGCGGAGAGAGAGCGCCGGAGCGTACCGGGACCCCGAGGGCCGGCCGGGGACGCGGGGTCTCTCCGTGACCGGTCCGGCAAGTTGAAAGCATGGTCCTTTCCTCAGCCCTCCCCCGTGAGCCGGGGCGGTGGGACTCCCGCACTCACGCGGTGTGGAAGCGCCGCAGCCGGCTTTGGCTCTTTAAGATTAGGCTCCGTTAATTAAAGAAATATTTTAAGCTTAAAGGTCTCCTGAGAAGAAACGCATTAACTCGCTAATAAAGCGGATAGAAAAACAATGCGATACGGGGCTGTTGGATCAGCGATCACAAAGGAAAGGAGAGATCAGAGAGATGCTACCGGAGTGCGGTAAATGCGCCCTCCCGCCGCCGGACCCACACGGCACCGATGGCTCCGGCGGGACTTCCAGTGTCCGTCCAGCGGCACAGGGAAAGGGAAATGTTTCCCGTGCAGTCGTTGCTGTGCTTTCTCAGCTTGCTGAAAGGCTAGAAACACCTTAAAGCGTATTTTACTTTTGGTTCAAATTTAATAGTAGTTTACTTCGCAAATAGTCTAATAGTAAGTCGTCACTTACAAATAATTAGGATAATGACAGATAACCTTTTTTTTTTTTTTTTGTTCTGAGTCTATGCTCGAAGATAAGCATCGGTGTAAAAGCATCTGAGACTGAAGCTTCTTTGTGCCCACATTTGTAAGGTGTAAGCTGATCGGAGCAGCATGCCTGCAAAAGGCACGCCTTCTAAGCTGTGAAACAAGTGTCGAAATAAAAGCCTTTAGAACTAAAGGAAAAAAAAGGTGCCATTTCCTAAATTGAGAGATAGCATCACAAGGGTGTGCAAGACAAAGCACAATCAAGAAGAGGTTAACAGGTTAAAAACTATGATTGTTTTAAATGATAACATTTATGCAAAAAGCAAATAATGTTTCTAAATTCTAGATAAGTTCATGCACTTATTCCATTTTGAGGAATTTGCAATGAAATTGCATTGAACTGCAAAGCAATTAATGAATAAAAAGAACATATTTCCCCCCAGTCTAGGATATTTTGAAAACTGATTTCAAACCTAGAGCTAACTTCTTCAAAAATATAAAAATCCTTGTTTATCAGTGTGATAGGAGAGGTTGTCGTACACACACAAAACCAACAAAAATTCTATTCAAGGGCACTGTGATGTAGATATATCCACAAACTGGGATTTTTTTGGAAACAGTGCTGCTTGAGGAATACTCCTGTATAGCTTTAATCCAAAAATCTAAATTTATAAAGATAGTTAGCAGTTAAGGGATGGATATTTTCCCAGTAATTTTTCCCCCCCACACTTGCTGCATCTGTCTACAAAATGATATTATATTGCATACTGGCTCATAGAATTAACTATAAGCACGTGTTTCAAGAAATGAAGTGAAAGGTGGATACTGCTTACTCAATTCTTTAAAATTATATAATTAAATTAGGAATCTAAATCTGTGCAACTCTACAGACATATCCATCTGTTACTATTTTAAAATGCACTGTTCTTCAGTATGCTCATTTTAATATGCCAGTGAAATAGAACTTCAATTTGGAATAGAATGTAAATGAATAGCATAAATTAGGTGCGTATTTCAGGGAAGCTGGTAAAGCTAAGAGATTCTACATGGGAATCTGAGATAGTTTAAACACAATATCAGGAATGCTTGTTGCCTGAAGACTCACCTTTTTTTTCAGCAAAGCAAAAGAATGGGCAGTTGGATTGGTGACAAATAACGCTGGATGAGCATAATTTTTATTGACTGCAGTGGGACTCTCCCCTATGAATCTAAATGTAAAATTTATCTGCAGAAGGCAGGAGGAGTTATTCTGCAATCCAATAAGGTTTGCTTCAGCCTTTGACATTCTGTTTTTGGCTTAGACTCTGAACTCCAAAATGGGAGAACTCTGTATCCTGTGTATTTCCGATCACTGGCCTGATTCTGCCTTCAATTTCAGCAGAGTAATAAAGAACAGCTTCTCTGGAAGCCAGAAGGTGAATTGGGATAAGGTCCATGAGATCAACATCAGGTCTACATGATGTGGGAGCTGCCTGGGGAAGGATTTTAGATCAGAGGACAAAGTAATAGCTGGCAAGTCCAGAATGGTAAAGAATTTACTTTCACGTGTTTGCAGCTTGAAGAATTTGTCTTTTATATAAATTGATAGCAATAGGGTAAAGTTACACACAGTTGCTGTTGCTTTGTTATTGAGTTTGACGAGTGGTATAGATGCATTTATCACTTTGCTTTGTTACTGTGTTAGAGCAGTGCATATAAATAAAGGGGATAAATAACCTAATTTACTATGAGCAAGAGTCACAGTATATTAAAAACAGTGGCACAGAGAAAGCTTTTGCCTCTCCTGGAAAAAGTTTTATAACAGATCTTTGTAGTCATCATTTAAACTGGCAGGTACAGTACACAAAGATCCTTAAAGCCTAGGCACAAGCTTATTTAACCTTCTCAGTATATATTCTTGGCTAATATGAGTCCACTGATGGAAAAGGGTATTTTTCTTTTGACTCCACCAAAACTCTTCAAATCTCAAGTTTCACCCAAATAATGGCAATTTTATTTCAGAACTATTTTGGTTTTGAACAAATAACTGCTATTACGGTTACATGAATGAGCAAGCCCTGGGTGTTCACAGATTGTGCGTCTCCCACTTCTCGTGGTTCCCTGAGGTATTTTTCTGTTATTACTTCCAAAGGGGACTTGTAAGATGGGTTCCCACTGTGTTTCTGCAAACCCTCAAACAGCTTGGGGGACATGTGCTTTCCTTCCTTGGGGTGGGAAGGAAGGACTGGTCCCTTTAGCACCTCATGAGGTGGTGAATCTCCAGCAGTGCTGCCTCTGGGTAATGCTCTTTTGGCCTGGCACTTGTATCCTCCTACACCCATAGGGACCTGCAGTTATCACACACCATGATTTTTGTTAATGCAGACCTGCATTTTGCTTCTAGTCATCCAGAAGACTTAATAAGCTGAAGATACTGTTGTTGGTGTCTGCACACATCAGATGCATTTCAGCGTTGCAGTTGTTCGGTTGCCTGTGTGGATTTAGGATTGGAACCTACAGAGCTCAATTAACAGCTCTCCCTTAGGAGAGAGAGTGGCCTGGTTTCTTTTTCTCATATCATTTCATGGCAGATGATTGGCAGAATTGCCTCCTCTCCCAAGCAAGCTGTTTCTCTGCCCTTCAGAAACATCGTGACAAAATTCTCCCTGACTCAGTGGCGAGGTGGTTTAGTTTCAGATGTGTATGTACATTTGGCTGCTCTCACAAGGCTTGTTGCTTCCTTGCTGATGGATGTCTGCACAAAGTTACATCCTTGCTCTGTGTGTGCATAAAGTGTTTCCAAGGACTCTTTTTGCTTGCACTGGAACTGGCAGGGGAAAAAAGAAGGGAAGAAAGAGTATTTGCCAGCATGGCATAGATCACGTCAGGAAGAATTCTGTGTGTATCCTATTGCATGTGTGTCTGAAGAGCCAGCCCAGTTGGTGGCTAGTGTTCACTGTGTCTGGGCAAGGTGCAGTAGAAAACAGAATGAATTACAAATCCAGAGTCTGGCCACCAAGCATGAGCTACACTGTCTCTGTAGCAGCCCTGGGACTCAAAGATATAATGGACACAATTTCTTTCTAGTTTCCCCTGGTCTTGAAGGAAAGTGCTAACTTACTGCTGACCTCACCTGTATTAATAAGTAATACTTATCCTCTGGTGCTGGCTCAGATGTGGAAGCCAATAAGCAGAGTCAGAGCTTATTCTTTGCTTTCCTCTCCCTCATATTTGCCTTAGGAAAGAAACACGGACTTCCAAGTCTATAGCATGAGCTTTTAACAACACCAGGGTCACCTGTCCATTTACTCGCTTGTACATGCAACCCACCTCTCTGACTTCTCTGCATCAAGAATTCAGTTTCATAAGAAACAGTAAAGAGCTGAAATGGAAAGACAAAGGTACCAGAGCTACCTTAAACTTGGATTTTTTTGGGGTTTTTTTTGCTAGTTGTCACATTATTGCAGAAGTCATCCCCAGGCTGTGAAAAAGGGTAGACTTCAGTTGCATTTGTGAAACAAGTAACAGGGTCGGAACTTCAAAGTGAGCAGGGCTGGGAGCTGCTTGCAATTGGCTCTGGTGGTCTGTCCCCCTGACCTCAGCAGTCATCCCCCAGCCAGTGTTTTCATGGCACTGCACAAGCGTTAGAGGCAGAGTGACACAGTTAAAATCACAAATGTCATAAATCTCAGTTTGTCATATTAGCAAGATCACAAATCTTTCACAAGCAAAAGACTAGCAGCATCCTAAAGACATGGGCAGTAAAATATTCCTAAAACCTGACTGCATTGATAAACTTGGACAATGTTCTCATCCAATTTTCTGCTGAAGCACTGGAACTTTCTGTCCATTTTTCCCCATTTTTCCCTCTGTTATTTATTACTACTGGCAGCACTCATTGGGTACTATGTGCCTTGATTCCTTGTCAACTTCTAGTGGAAGTTGATGATGCTAAAATAATTTGTAATGTTTGGGGAATTTTTATTAAGAAACAGTCAGTGATGGAATTCAAACCCTGGATATTCTGTGTAGTTAAATAAATATCTAGAGACAGATGAGTTTTTAGAGCAAATTTTATACACAAAATTACATTGAATTAATCTCTGCCTGCACTCTGAGTGGTTGTGATATATGGAGGCATTACTGATGAGCTGCAGTGAGCTGGCTCTTTGGGTAAAAAGGTTAACTGAAATAAACCTGGGTTTATGTAGCAGGTTTTTGAAGAAAAAATAATGTCCTTTATCTGCTGAATCACCAAGATGTGAGAATGGAAAAAAAAAAAAGGTGTTTGGAATCAGTTTTCTCAATGTACAGTGTAATACTTCTTTCCAAAGAAGAAATATATATTGTCTGGAAGGTGTTATCAATAGGGAGACAGATACATATTCACTTCCTGAATCCTTTGCAGGCAGAGAAGCTGTTCTGCCCAGCCTGCCCAGGGCAGCACACACGGGCTCAGAGGCAGCCCAGCCTGTGCAGAGCAAGCAGGGCAGAATGCAAGGCCAGGAGTAATCCCTTCAGTCCAGGCAGCACAGGGAGGCACAGCAAAGTGTGCACCTGCATGGAGGAGAAGGCCTCTCCTGTTCTGCCATCTCTTCCCCTCCTCTCACCTCCTGCTGACCACTGTGGAGGTCTGATTTAGGGAATTTTTACCTGAAGGGATCTTGATTCTTCCATCTGTCCTGATCACCATGACCAGCCTTCATCTCCTTAAATTAAGGGTTTATCAGACATAACCAGACAGTCAAAAAAGAGCACCCTGATACCACTTGATCAGAAAGCACTCAAGAATTCATCCTTAGTGCCTGCTCTCCCTTCAAATGTCCCTCCTAGTGTTGTCTGGCCAACAGCATTTGCAGTTACAGGGAGATGTGCAATGTTCCTGTGGATGGGATTCATAGACTCAAGAGGGATTGTGGCTTTGCGGAAGTCCCATACACTGGTTTTGCCTGGTTAGGAACAGCTGAAGAAAGTTAGTTTTCTTACAGGAATATCTTTATGCTTTGAAAATGGGTCATCATTTTCTTCTTGATTTAAAATGCAAGGGCGCTTTCCCAGGAGTAACTTGGTTGCTGGTTATTCATTGCTCCTGAGCTGGTTATTGCTAGTACACTGTTTTGTGTAACTTTGCATCTGGCCTGGGAAATGCTGCCTTGCTTTCTGCTGTACACAGCCTAAAAACCCCCCTTGGCATCATCTCTGCTGCAAGGGAGTGCAGATAGATCAGTGTAGCAAAGCTGCTCTCACCGTGCATATTTCCAAATGCTTTAAGACATGTAAAGAAATATGAAGAGTGCTGTGGTTTAATGGTGGTTTGCATACATACAGGCTATGTATCATACTTTAAATATGCAGATATATATTTTTAAGACAGTTTAAACCACAATTGAAATATGGGGAGGTTTAGCCAATTAGTGTCACAAAGTGAGTCAGCAAGTTTTAGCCTCCACTGTTAATAGGAAGATTTGGCAAAACCTGTTCCTACCTTGCTTTGGTGTTTTCAGTTCAGAACTTTACAGTGCAAACATTATCTGGTTTGTTTAAATAACAAAGGGAGGAGTTCTGACGTCACTGTGGGAAAACAACACTCAGGCTGATTGATCTTGTGTTCCCCACCTTTTGGATACACCAAATATACCAGAGGATTTTATCCTACTTTACAGGGTGCTTGAATATGTTGCAGATACTCTTGCAAAGATTTTTAAATATGTTGCTGAAATTGGTTAAATAGGAGCTATTGTGTGAAAAACGAGAAAGCAAATAGAGACACATGAGAAAAGCTGTGTTTTGAAATGGTGTCACTTTTCTGTAAGGAATAGGCCTTGAAAAGACAACTTTAATTAAAGGCTTTATTTTCCAGCATATTTCACAGTTTAAAGACAGTAAACAGTAAGCACCCTTTCCCATTTGGTGACAAAACTTAATCTTTCCCTGAAAAAAATATTATGGCCATTAAGTGCAGGGAACCTTCTCCTCCTATAGATATCACTGGGTGTAAACAGGAGGAGGATTGTCCTGTTGTCAGAAGCCAGGTGGCATTTGGGCACCTGTCACCATGGCTGTAAGATCATGTCCCTTTTCCTGATTCTCTTACCCATCTGACATTGCTTCAGTCCTTGTCTCACCCAGGTCTTTCTGCACAGAATTGAGCTTTACTGTTTCTGTTTTCTATGCTCTTTTTGAAGTAAATGGAAGCCTTACTCTCTCTCTTGATTTTTCCCTCCAAACCTACCCCTTTTATGTTTCTAAATTTTCTGCAGCTTTCTTGCTGGGCTGATACCCTTCTCAAATTTGAAGTTTGCTCCGAGACAGAAATATCTCTGTTCCAAAACCAAGGCAGTTTATAGCAAGAGGTGGGTCAAGTTGCTGAAATCTTACTGAAAAGGTTGGAGACCAATGTTTGAGAAGCATTGTTTTATTTTTCCAGTTGTTTATAAGACAACAGCTCAGATAGAGGCACTTACAGTTCCAGTGTATGGACCCTCTTCTATCTCCCAAACATTTATTTTAGCCACACAGAAAAGGTGAGTTGGGAAAGGAAAATTAATGTAATCCTTTGCTGGAAAATAGAATTTTGGTTTGAAAAAAGAGAAGAAAATCTAAGGAAGATGACAAGACTTTGTTCTTAATTGAAGTGAAACAGAAGCTTTTTGAATAGGTTCAAGGGAACACATGCTTCCAGAAGAGCCAGTCATCACTGTACTTTTCTGAGCTGTGGAAGATTTCAGGTGTATATTCTTACTCTTCCTCACAAGGGGCAGACACTTGATACCCATATTCCTTCCACTTGGACAGCCTGTGGCTTCTGGCTTGCCCCCAGTTAATGCTTCTCTTTCCCTCTGGATTTTGAACAAGAGTCTTGTACTGCAAATGGAAATTTCATTCAAACTGATGTGTTTCTATTTTCATTAAATTGTATTTTCCTGGCAAAAATAAAAGTTTGGAAAATTCTGGCAAGATTGACTGACAGAGCACATATAGCTCTCAAAACAGAGGGGATGCTGAAGACAATTATTTTAGGTCCAAGCTGTGTTCTTGGCTTCAGAGGCAAAATATGGGTGCAGCTGAGGGCACACACCCTTTGATTTGCCAGGGAAGTAAAGCATTTCTCCAAACAAGTGAATTGAATATTGTGTCCCTTTTAGTGCAGTAATGATTACACAACTCTGTTTATTCTCTGGGTTTTTTTTTCAGCTCATCCATCATTCGCAGCTCAGATTTCTACAGTGATTTCACCAAGCTGGTTTGCTGCATGATGCAAAATGGAAGTCAAGTTAATTTCGCGCTCTACCCACCTCAGTCTGATTAACTCAAATTAAATTTTGTGCTAATAAGTCTGAGTGTGTGACCATAATTGGAAAGCCTTGAGCTCCTCTGACTCCAGGAAAAGTGCTTTTTTCCCTTACATCATGAAAACATTTGAATCATAACATCTGGGAAATTTGCAACAAACAATGGTATCAATCTGAGGTCTCTATATGAAGTTTTTTCTGTTTCTCATCAGGATAGCAGCTCTTGGAACATTTGGCCCATCTGCCCACCAGAGGAAAACTAAAGAAGCAGGGACATTCACCTATTAAGGGGAAATTGCAGAACATCTGTGTTTCTCCATTAAGTGCAAATCCTCTTGGACTAATACGTGGCTGCTATGTCTCAAATAACTGGACAATTACTTAAATCTGTTACAAAAGTCTGAACTGGTCAAGTCGGTGGGAGGTCTAGCTTAGGTTGAAACCATTCACTAACAAGGAAAAAAACACAGAAATGAAAGCTGAAAGATGGAAGGGAAAGCAAGGTAAGGCAAGGCAAGACAAGGCAAGTCTTTGATCTAAGGATAAAGAAAGCTTCAGCATTGCAGGGAAACAGTTTGGTGAGTTTGGGCTTATAGTCCTATGAGACTTATATCCTTCTTGAATTTGCTAAGGCAAAGAGCTACTGTTTTTCTTAACTCCAGAAAGACCTCTTGCTTCAATTACCATCTGGTCCCAGAAGAATAAAATCATAAACCCATAGTAAAACTACAGGAGGTGGAGTTTGGGAAAAGGTAACTCTGTGTTCTGAGAAATCCTGTTATTTGTGAAGAAGACCAAAGAAATGTGCCCAAGTACCTGGTGACAGAGATGATGCAGGAGCACACTGAGATTTCAATAATGTAGAAGCATGTAAATCTGGTTGGATCACAAACAGAGAAGCCTAGTGAATGTCAAGCAGGATGGAGGTAGTTGTAAATATACCTGCATTATAATGGAACATCTACACCTCCTGATGGGAATTCATGGGGGTGTATATCATCCATGGGCCATCTCCCATAGCAGCAGGAATATCATGATTGCACAGCAAGTTTATTAAGTATGAAACAACCCAGCAAACCCTAATGAAGGGTTTGAGAGTCAGAAATGTCAGCACTCACCAGAGAGCTGTTCAGGAGATGTTTTGAAGTCAAGCCTTGCTCTCTAACCTTGGGATCAATGGGGATTTGCTCTTATTTTCCATAGAGGTAGGATCAAAAGCAGAGGCACCATGAAACAATTAACTGGAAGGACTGAGGCACCACTTCTGTGTCTCTATTATATCTGAATTTAGTTTTAGCAATATGGAATGGGCCTTTCCTATTTGTCCTCTGTCTCTCCGACAAATAGTCTTATAAACAAAACATTCGCAAGGCAGAAAGGACAGATTGTACATGGCTCTAACAACAACATGTTTTTGGTCTGACTGCACCATAATATAGGAAAATCAGAGTACAAAATAACTGCAAATAAGACAAACTTGCCTACTTGTACGTCATTTCTATCGCAAAATGAAGCGATGGGATCTGGACTTGTGTAGCAAATAGCCCTAAATTTCTTCCCTCCCTGCTGCCATGGGAGTTTAAATTAGCCAGGGAGTATTGTCTGTATGTGACATCATCTTGAAACAACAGCTTTAAAAGTGGAGACAGGTAATGTTATCCATTAATTATATTCCACATCTGTAAAGCATATACAGTGCACTGTGGTTATATAGCAAAACCTTTGGCAGGGAATTTCCTGACTATCTGTAGCCAGATTTCTCATTTACAGTTTTCTCATAGGTTTGTACAATGGGAGCAGATTGGTCTCTAGCTGTGGATGGGAAGGGGTAGGATTTTAATGAGGTAGGAGCATGAAGCAAATTAAGGGGGCTTCATCTTCCAGTACTGTGTTCTGCTGCCTACCATAGTGGAAGTCAGCTGTAAACCTGGTGCTTGAAAACATAACATACACCCAGTGGGCCAACACTTGTGATGGTATTTTTTTTTTTCTTTTTTTTTTTTTTTTAACACTAGGTATGGTGAGTATTTTTATTTTAGCAAATAAAAAACATGAACTGAGGTCCCAAGGATAGTGTTGCTACACCAGTAGTTGTGGATTGACATGTATATGGTTGGTCATGGTTTGATTTAGGTGCCTGCTGAGCCCTTGCTTTAAGTCTTATGTTTGGCTGCAACAGGACAAAGTCACAGAGAAAAATCTCTTCAAGAGCTAAAGATCTTCTTACCTGAACCATTGGAGACCCTCAAAGTATAGAGATTTCCTTCTGACACACAGGAGGAAATAGGACCCCAAGCATGGTGCAAATGT
>VZUA01007468.1:2035-12338 GCA_013401035.1 Horornis vulcanius
CAATCCTGTATTTATTTTAATATTATTATGCTTATTAGCATTTACTTTCTTGGTATGCCCTATGGGTTCAAAAAACTGGTTTTTGCAAAACAGAATGTAGGTATAGAGAAAAAGTAGTTTGCTATCAGTATGCTAGTTAGTGTGAGTGTGGGCCAAATTACATCTCTCTTTTGTTCCAAACTGATTTTGGATTTATACATATAAATTTTAAGAAACTATTATACCTTGCATTTGTAACATTAGAGGAGTTTAGTGTGTATACAACAGGAAAAGCTTCCTTGTTTTGCACAAACTGGAGACACAAGAAGTGGTGCTCTTGATACCTATGCATCACTTTTTGCATGACGGTATCCTGGGCACTGGCATAATAGAGGCATCAGATAAAATAATAATACTCAAATGATGTTTGCAAAGTTGAGCTCGTAAATGTCAAAGGTGATTTGAAGTGGACAAGAGTGAGTCTTAACAAATCAAGTAGGGGCTGCTGGCAATTGTTTCTCTTCTCTGTTCTTATTGAAACTAATATTGGACAAATTGAAAGAGTGATTGCCTTAGAGCCTTTGCAATGTCTTCACCAATCTGTTGCCCATTTCCATAAAAAATGGGAGTGAAAATGGCAGCTGACTTCTTTTGACCTCTCTCAATTTCACTGGAGCTCCTGTCGGAGGCCTGAAAAAGCAGTTTTTCAAGCAGGCCATTATCTTTCATAGCAAGTTAGTTGGCAGAGAAATTGAAAAATATCAGTCAAATAATCTATTTAAGCTTGGGCTTTCTGTATGCACTATGATGTGAATGAAAGCAAACCAGCAAAAAGAAAAAAAAAAATTAAACATAAAAAGAAGGGAAAAAAACCCTCAACCCCCCAAAAACAAAACAAAAAAAAAACCCCAAACAAACAAACAAACAAAAAACCCAACAACAACAACAACAACAACAAAAAAACACAAAAAAAAAAAAAACACAACCAAAAACCAAACATCAACAAAAAGCCAACCAACCAACCAAACAAAAAAACCATCAAAACCCAAACCAAACAAAAAACCCAGCCTCAACCTGAAAATGGATAAACAAGAGAAGTTAGTTCCTTTACCAGGCTTTTTTTGTTTTGTCAAATTCTTTTTCTGCCCCTCTGTCCTCATGATTTGATTGTCAGCATCATAGTAAGATAAAATGCTACGCAGAGTCCATGAATCCTAGTCCTCCTTATCTTCCTGACTAATTGCTTGCTACCCTGGTAGCCATGGACCAATGTCCTCCCCTCTAGAATCTTTCCCTAGGTTCACCAAGGTGTCTCCACTCTCATTCCATAAAGTAGTTGCAGAAACACCTCCTTCTTCTAAGATTTAGAATCATGATTCTTTTCTTCTCAGAAGCTTACAATCCCAGCAAAGTTTCTCTCCTTTACAAAGTCCAAGACACATCTTCCATGCATATGAGAGGTGTGCTGATGCTTACTTTCTCCCAACTTCATCTGTAACCAACAGAGATTCCTTCGGTTTTTTGAAAGCAGGTTAACCTATCTAGTACAGAGTTTACTCTTAGGAATTTTGTTTCTCTTCTTATTCTTCTAACCTTCACTTTTCTTTCAAGTGCTTGAAATTAGACAGAGAACTGGAGGATTCATAAGTTTGGAGAACCCTTAAAACCCTCAGGACCCTATTCTATGCTGCAGGTCACTCAGCCTAACTGGGACTAGTCAACAAACACCAAGTGAACAGCTTAGACCCTATTTCCACCTCAGCTGTCTTCCATCAGGTGGATTCTTTCTGTCTAACCCTCATATTGCTTAAAGGTATCAAGACCCTGTAGTTGTCTCTTGCCTCCTACATCTTCCAGTAATACATCTCTCTTATCCACTCTCAGATTAACTGTGGAGTTTCAGAGGTTCTCTCACAACTGTTTCTAGCTATCACTCTGCCTGGGTTTCTAATTCTAATTTTCTCTGACTGTTGTTTAGTCACTAATGTATTTTTCTCTTTGAGAAGTAGATATCTCTCAATCTCCTTTCACAGAAACTAGGCACTTCATACAGAAAATTGTGATTTCCTCTGAGAAAGGTGTTTAACCTTCTTTTGAGTCACAGTCACAGATGATTCTTCTTGGCTTAGTTTCATGGTTAGAGGTGCCCAGGTGCACTTTCAAAAAATTTCATTTGCTTCCAAACATAACCTTTACTGCTGTGAATCTTAAAAAAGACATATTATTTGTCTTTAGAATATCTTAACCAAAGAATTTGGCTGAAATTTCAAGGTTAGAGAGCTGTTACTGAAAATAAGATTAATCTGGTTGTGAGTTCTGGGTTATTTAATGTAACGTGATTGCTGTAGAAGATTCTTTAAAAAACAGATGCAGAGTTTTCAGCAACAAAAAAAATCTTGTTTCGTACTGTGTGAGTAGAAAGAAACAACTCAGACCTCAGAGAATCCTTCTGACTTTTTTGCAGCCTTCTATTGTGAATCTTCACCGTATTTAATTAAGGATTCAAACTTACTAGAGTTACCCAGACAAAGAGTATCAGAGTCATTTGGTTTCTATTGGAAATAATAGGATAGAGCCAGGGAAGGAACTGTGTGAACAATGGAGGCACTAAAATAGCAAACCCAGAGACAGTTACAGATGCCATTCTAAGACCCTCTGGAGATAAGTTATTTACTGACCAAGTTATAAAGTTATAATACCACAGCCAGCAGCTCAAGTTTTCTGCAGAGCTGTCCTAATTTACAGAGAGATATCACACACTTGTTGTGTTACAGCAAAATCTCTTTCTGTACCTGCAACCATTAGGTGATGGGCTGCAACTGAATCAGACTATCTCTGACTCCTGATTTCAGAAAAGTTTATCTTCACGAAGGTGCAAAGTTTAAAGGTACATCACTGTGGTTATGTGTGCTAAGCTCAAAAGTTGACTCATATTTTTCCAGTTTTCCTCTACTATTTATCCAAATAATTATTTTATTTTCATTTAATTTATTTTTTATTTTGGTTTTTTGGACTTTAGGACATGAGGGCTATCCAACTACTAAGGGGTAATATCACCAGATTAAGCACAGGTTCCAATAAACAGTATTCTCCCTTGCAAAGCTTAGGTGTTGTGGATCTACAGAATTTGCAGACTGAATATCATTATTTCACTCACAGACAACCTTCTATTCCCATGAGGCTGTAATATTAACCTCCCACTTTTCTGTCTGTCCTTTCTAAACTCAGACGTTTCTTCTTTTTACACTCTCCACAGTGATTCTGAGAATGACTCAGTTCTGATCAGAGGATCTCACTAGTCAGAATCTAACTATGGCAATATGTTTTCATAAAGATGTGTCTAAACCTAAACCTGACCACGGTTTTTATTTCTGCAATTATTAGTTCACTGCATGATGCAATGCATGCCTAAAAGAATGAAGTAAAACAAAATGAATGAAGTAAAACAAAACACATTTACCCTTTTTATCTACATTTTTCGATCCTTTATCTTGTGTAAGATTTAAATATCAGACAGTCATTATCAGTGACACGCAGATCCCCTATAAAAAGATCCTTGATATTTAAGGCAAGAATCAGGATACAGTCTTTACTTTCATTGGGTCTAGGTTTTTGATGCTGATGTTTTGGTTTTCCCTCTAGAAACTTTTCTGCATTCTTGAAGGAAGACACAAGATTTTTTGTGTAAGCGGATAACAGTAAGGATAAAACAGGACTGTGTTAGCTACTGCAAGCAGCTGGGCTGACTAAGTGGTGCCTTCCAGGACAGGTCCATTCTGTGCCTTTGCAGGTGCCAGGAAGTTAAAAACAGCATAGCTCACCTCTTGGACAGGCATGGCGTTAGATTTCAAAATCCTCATCCTTAGTAAGAAACCAGAATAAAAGGTCATTGTCACAGACAAGCAGCATGGGAGGTAGTGCTCAGAGTGCTTGGAAAGTGAGCTATCTCTGCAAAAGTATTTCTTGTGACCTACTGTCCTCTTACTCCATTTGTAAGGCTGTGGTCCAGCAGGTTTGCAGTCTCCAGGGTGATAAATCCACATACATAGACATTTTTCCTCCATCCCAGCAGCTGTCTCTCTGGAAAAGTATGATTTTTGCACTGTTCCTCAGCTGATACAAGGGAAGTGGCTGATATTGAGCGATAACAAATTGTGACAGTGCCCTGGCCAAGCCACAACTCATTCCCAAGGTTGTGCAAGGGTGAGCAGGCAGTAGCCTGCCCCTGCCCAGGGAAGGGTACCAACAGTGCCAACCACTGGGGGTATGAGATTGGCCTCCCCTCCTTTCTGTCTGCAGGAGCCATGGCTTGCCTCAGACGCAGCTCTGAGTGCTTCAAGCTGCAGCACTTTGTGGGCGACAGGCTCTTTTCCAAAAAGTCTTTCTCACACAGATATCTCGCCTCTCTAGTCATGCCACCCTTCTTTTTTCTATTCTCAGAGTATTCCTTTTTGGGGTTCAGTGGAAGCACAGAAATCCCCTGAATGTGACCTTTATAAAAGATGGGAGAAGGGTAAAAAATACTTATTTTTAATATGTCCTTTACTGTGTCATTGTGATTTATAAAGAAACAAAAGGCACTGAGCTTTCTCACTTTTATCTTTGTTTTATTTTTAATTTTAGCAGTATCAAATTGTGATACCCTCCCCCTTTTTCATGAAGACTTTCTAGGGAACTTTGCAACTGGCAGTATTCAGAGCTCTTTCTCAAATAGTTGACTGTCTTTTTCTTATGTGTTTGTCAAGAATTTAAGTACTATAATTGTTTATGAGAAAAAGATTGCTTATGAGAAAAAAAACTAAGGCTTATATTTCAAATATATATTCCCTGACATTAAATTCCAAATATATTCCCTCTCATTAAATGGCTTCCAATCTTTTGTCCCTTTTGATGTCATCATCCTAGCAGTTCTCCAAACTCTTGGGGGCTTATCTAGGGAAAACATGAAAATCAATACCTGGAAAACAAATGGGTTTGAAGAACAGAAAAAAAAAATTGGTATGGTTTATTTATATGTGTAGAGGAGACAAAAAATACATTGTATGCACGCACACACATGTATATAACAGTTATAACAGTTAATAACAGTATATAATAACATTTTTAAGTTCCTCTATACCCTCTATACCCTGCTGTCTTCAAGGGAGCATGAAGAGGCAGTTTTAGTATTCTAGTTAATATCACAGACTGATCATCAGAATTCCAAATCTTTTTTTCTACATTATGTTCACTTATATTTTTGGTTTTTTTTTTTTTTCTGTACCTTCTCATGTATATCTGACGTATTTATCAAATGCTATGTAAAATTTCATAGATCCGAATTGTACTTTCAGCTTGCCGATCGTGTCAACTCTAGATATGACTTTTGTTTCTCTTGTAAATTCTTGCTTTTGAAATATGGATATAAAATAGCAATTAGAGTACTGTGTCAATCAGTGTCCACTATTTCAACCTGCTGCTTTCCCTTAGAGCAGCTTATACATTACACTCTATTCATGCTGTGGAACTACCATGCCCTAGAATGAATACAAACTAGGGATAAAAAGCTTTTTGTTTCAAGGCTCCACAAATGTGGAATCAGTTACCAGTTGATTTAAGAACAATTGAGAGCTTTTCCTGTTTTAAGACGGAACTGAAACAATACTTCGTGATGACTAGAAGTTGTTGTAATTGTTTTAATTGATGTTATTCTAGAGTTATCTTGAGTTATTCTTTATTTATATGCATTTGTTTATCACAGGTCATGGTTGAAAATGGGCTTTCATCTCAATTTACATAGTCAGCTAACAAATATATGTATGTATGTGTATCAGCTACACTTGTTTATATTTGACAGCAAAACCATATGTATCTTACATCTATTTCTTGCCTTTATGTTTGTGCTATCGATTAAGACATATGAGTTTGATTTCAGCTTGACTTTTAAGTTTTCAGGACAAACCAAACAAGTATGTATCTAATAATACCAACCGACTTATTGTTTGGCTCACAGAGCACAAATTAAATTAAAGCATTGACTAAGCACATATAACTGTACTTATAAAGCAGTTCACTCTTTTTTTGTAGAGCTTTACTCCTGTACTGTGTTGTCTTTAAGGGATATTCAGAAATAATTTCTGCATCTCCAAAGGCAAACAATGTATTAAAAACAATAGTAACATCACTTGTAGAGAAATCCAGTCCAGCGTCAAGTATTTATTATCATAGCTGATAAAGTAATGGCATGTTTAATTTACACTCTGTGTAAATGATAAATATGTATGTAAGAATTTGTGCCTGTCTTTAAATATCTAGCAAGCAAACTAGCCAATATATATAAGAGGAATAGAGAGGAAGAGCAAGTCATTATTTCATCTGTTTCATTTACAAACTCAGAAGTCACAAATGTGCAGCTGGGAAATCTGTTTGTCTCAAAGCTTCAAGTCTGTGACATGTTAATTCATAAATAATTGCAGTCACATGGTCTTCCTCGAGGGCATTAGCTCAGTATTCCCAGTACAGTACACTCACTTGTAACAGAAAAGAGTGGACAAATGTGGTTTTCATAAATCAGATAAAATTGATCAATAAATCCAAAATATCTTTCATTATTTCTAACACAAAATGAGCTTAGTTCTGTAAGCAACATATTTTAAATTTGAATGATCTTTGGAAACTGGTAGGTGAGGAAATAAAGGGCAAGGCTACATTTTTTTGGTTATGGAATCGGTCATCTAAGTGTTTCATAGTCCTGGCCCAGAGAATGTTCTGACTTTGCATCCCACGCTACCCATGGATGACCTTATATCCAGATACTAAATACTTCTATTAAACAAGAGCAATTTTCTATTGTTACAGTCATATGATAACATTGCTTCTGTCATTGTCTAAATGCAGCTGTTTGCAAAAATATAGGCTTTTTTCCCAAAAATGTTGTCTTTGGTACTCTAACTGCAGAGTGAATAACACAGCATGAAAGGAACCTGAAGGAGCCGTTAGGGTCCATTGTGTCAATCCAGCTGCTACACATGCATATTAAGTCCACATTTCAAAATGCTTGTGAAGCTTTTTCTGTTTGTTTTGTTTTGTAGTCCATTTTTAAGCATTCATACTTCTTCCATTTTTCTTGTTAGAATACCTAAGCCACTCTGAGATAGCCTTTGGACAAATTCCAGTTTTAATTGAAAAACATTTTAGCTACAAAAGAGTAATATTTTTTTTCTTTTTTAAAACAGATGAAATTTAGTAAAAAAAATCACAAAGATTTGATACAAAAAAAAAAAAAATACTATTTCGATTGGTTACTAAAATAAGCATCTCGTCTCCTCTGAGAGCTGGTTGTCAGGCTCCAGTCAGCTTTGGATGATTTAGTCTCCTGAAAGTACAAATTAGAGTGGAAACCTGACTGACCCTGACTGTAGCTATTATTGTTCAAACGATCACAAATTTCTCTTTATAAGAAGAGTATTTTTTTCAAAGATCAGATTAATTCACTGTAGACATATGTTTGTCAGCCAAAATTTCATATTTCTAATAATTCATTTGCTAGAATACTTTGAAATCAGAGAATCAATCTTGTGAGTGTAGCATAAGTACAGCATCACAAATGAAAATGCCAAATTTAAACTGTTTAGTCTGGGAATTTATTGCTGGCACTGGAATGGTTGTTGGCAGAACATGTCCATATAGGGGGTTCGTTCAGCTACTTCATTTCCAGTCTGTGTCATTAAGCAGTGGTTTGAGGACACTTGGTATTTCAATACAGTAGACAACAAAAAGAAAAACATAACCCCTCTCCCTTACTGTTAATTGTATATTTGTACCTCAGAATTTTGGCTTAAGTGTTATTCTGATTTGAATTTGCATGTGGGAATTGCTTAGAGTAATTTATAAAGTTTGTCATTAATATAAATGGCATTTATCCTGGATTTTGATCCTAGTCCTAGTACTCAATTTGCAGATGATATTTTAACTGCCGAAGCTACAGAATGGGTGTTGATCCAGCAGGTAGTATAGGGCTAGTGGCTTTGTGTTCCTGAAAGAAATTTGCTTTAGCATTTGCCCTGTTCCATGAAAAGAAAATGTATGCTTAGGGTATAGACTGTGCTTTTACTAGTTAATGGAAAGTATGGAAATGAAGGATCGAAATGGCTTTAAAGACAAACCTTGCCCTTGCCTGCAGCATGCTGCAGAAAGGTGTCAGGCACAACCAGTCACTACTCAGACCTAAGCGTCACCCTGTGTCTGGAAGGTATGAAAACTTCTGTTTCCAGTCACCGGCTGCTCTGAGGATGGGAAATGTGGTCACATCTCTAAATGCATAAGTTGGATACATGCATATCAATATTAATTGAAGCCTGGAAAACGCATCTCTGCATTTTCTCCTTCAGATGAAGACAGGAGTTACAGATAGGGGGAAAAAATTAACAGTAGCAAACAAGCCTCTCATTGTACTGCACAAGGTCAGAGAATTACAGTGCTATTTACCAGCAAACATACCCCATGCAGGTCATTCAGCCCGGTCTTTTTTGCTCCGTCCCTAATGCATCGTGTCAAGAATGATTTCATTAGACTTAAAACATTGCTGATAGGTCAACAGTAAGTCTGGCCTTAAATCCTGTTGTGAAGGTGATTCTGGAAAATTTCTTGATGGTTTTCTCCATGTCCTTACTCTTCCTACAGTCATAAAGCTTTTCCTGATATTTAACCCTATTATCTATGTTGCAGCTGAAACACATGACTTCTCGTTTTGTCCCTATTGGCTAATGAGAACAATTGGTCCCTTTCCAATTAATAATACCCTTTTATGGAATTATCAGGAGTTATTTCTTCATCTTTTTGCTTTCTCTTCTCTAGCTTGGACACATCACAACCTCTTAAGCTTCCTTCCAGACCTTGTTTTTAAAATCTTTTATCGTTTTCAAAGTCCTTCCCTTAAGTCCTTTTAATTTGTCTGTACCCTTTGAAAAATGTGGAAGCCCAAACTAAATGCGTCTCTCTGGATGAAGCTCAGCTGAACCAAACAGAGTGGAAAAACTGTCTTCCTTGTATTAGGCAGTAATAGACATGATGCTCCAATTAACACAACGTAGTGTAGCTTTTGTCTTTTCTGTGACAGCATTGTCTTTATTGCTTGTTCAATATATTGTCCATTATTACTCCTACTCCTTTCGCTGCAGTTTTCTGATCTAACTAGTTTTATCTGTAACTTTGATCTTTCTACTCTTAAGTTGTTCCACCATCTGCTTTAAGTTTCCATACAGCCACATATGCTTCCCATCTTCATACTTATTTGTATGTGGCTTTTCCTGATCTGAATCTTTGTCCTAGTGCCACCAATGTGCCCCTAGCCATTTTGCTATATCATCTGTAGCATGGACTTGTTCCAGTAGCTGAATTCTTTCATCAGCAATACCAAAGCCCCATCAGATGCTTATCTCCATAAAATCTCAACTATTGCTACTATGTATACAGGGATTAAAGAATTATATGTATATACGTGTTATTTCCTAGGAAAAGGAATATTTCATTGTACTTAGCTAATCAATGATGTATGAAAACAGCAAGGAGGCTGGAATATAATTATGCAAAACCAAATTTTCTTATTTGCATGGACTTGTGTATTTTGATGTGGTATCTCACTCTGCCTTGATTATAAAATTGAATATTCAGCAATCTACTATGAACTGGAATTTCAAAACCTCGTTTCGGAAACCTGGACAGGTGATGTTCCAGAACTGGGATATGCATGCATTCCAAACCCATCTGGGATGCAGACGGGAGGGAGCGCAGCCACTTTTGAATTCCAACCCTCTGACTTTGCAGGACTAGCTACTTCTAGGCTTGCTGGCATAAAAGCCTTGGGAGACTGTTTTGTGTTGGAACTGCTACAGTATAACTCTTTTAAAACCTAGATTTGGGGAGATGGCAGCTCAAGTTTTCAAGACTTCTTTTCCTTCAGCAGTAAATGTGGAAGACTTCAGAGGCCCAGAATGGATGAAGAAAATATTCTTCAAATTAGATTTTTAACAGAAAAATATTTATCAGTTTTAGGGGTAAAAGTCAGGTAGAGTATACTGATATGTTTCTCAGAATATATTGCTTATTAGGAACTTTGTGCACACACTCAGAAAGTCTTCTGAACTATGTTTATTTACACACGTCTGAGTCTTTTGAGGAATTTCATGGTGTTTTTGCTGCAGAGGAGGGCTCAAAATTTTCTTTTATTCTTACTTACCTTTTACTTCCTTTTACTCTTTATTGTGCATGAAAGAATGCTCTTTGCACTTGCTGGGCTAACAAAGATTTATACCCTTTATTCATTTCCTTTCCCCTCCTAACATGA
>VZUA01007479.1:0-11854 GCA_013401035.1 Horornis vulcanius
TTACTGGCCAGCACCAGACCAAGCTCCACTCCCCGGCCCAGGCGGGCAAGCACTGCGCATGCGCCGCAGCCGGCGGACCTGTGTCCTTTTTAAAGGACACGCCGCTCACCGCCCGCCGGAAGTGCCTGGTCTCCCTACCGGAAGTGGCTTCACTTGCCAATTACACCGGTTCTTCCGGGAGGGGCCGGCTTGCCCGGTTTCCGCGCGGCCGCTGCTTTCCGGCTCTGTGCCCCGCCCCGTGCTTGCTTGCCCTCTGTGTCCTTCTTCGGGAGGGTCTTCCGCTTCCTTCCGCATCCCGCGCCTTTCCTTGCCCCTGCGCGGTGAGCTTGTGGTGGACGGGAAGTGCGGGCCAGCAGGGGGCGCGCTGGCGGCGGAGCGGCGCTCTGCACGGCTGACTTCCGGGTCTTTGTGTCCGGAGAGATCGGGAGTCTTCATGGCGCGGCCGCGCCGGGCCCGGCGGGAGGGCGGCGGCGGCGGCGGAGCGGTGCTGCCCCGGTGAGGAGCCGCGGGCCGCCGACATGGAGCCCGAGACGCTGGAAGCGCGCATCAGTGAGTGCGGCTGCGACCACCGCTTCCCTCCCAATGGGGCGGGGAAGGCGCGGGCGTGGTGGAGGGCGCAGGGGTATGAGGGAGAGGGGCTGGGGGTCGCATGTGGTGGCCGTGGCTGTGGACGCACCCGGAGCTGCGGGTGAGACCCCAGGGCCGAGACTGAGGTACGGTGGGTCACCAGGGAGGAGAGAGCGAGAGGTTGTGCACAGGGCTGCTGTGGGAAGGGGCGAGTGGATGCGAGTGTGTTTGTTCTCCCACGCCATCCCCTGCTGCTGCACCCACTGGAGTTGGCAGGGAGGGAGTGGGATCCATGATGTCCCACTCAGGGTGTGAGCCTGTTGGGTCTTCTTTTTTCTCACCGTCCCCTTCTCCTGCAGACAAAGCCACAAACCCCCTGAATAAGGACCTGGACTGGGATGGTATCAATGCCTTCTGTGAGCAGCTCAATAAGGAGCTAGAGGGGTAAGTGCGTGGTCCTTTCCACATGCTTTTCCAGGTCACAGGCCTGGTTATGATTTCCCACCTAGCAAAATCCAGTGGGATTGTCCCAAGAGCTGAATAGACACGAAGGCCCTCAAGGTGGGGGTAGGTGGGGGTCCTGGTCCACTAATGGAAGTTTTCCTCCAGATTTTGAGGTGTCTTAGTGCTGTATTAGCATCTTCAACTTGCAACATGCTTTTCAACTCTGGATTCCCAGACAGAAATGCAGGTACCAGGCTTTTTGTCAATAACTGGCAAGCTTTTCTTTTCCCCTCACTCCTTCCAGTCCTCCACTTGCCACCCGACTTCTTGCCCACAAGATCCAGTCTCCACAGGAATGGGAAGCTATCCAGGCCCTCACGGTAAGGGCATCTGCAGGCTGGTAGAACTAGATAGAGGGGCAGGGCGTGGAGATGCTCCAACGTGACTGGAGAAGCATGGGAAACTTTGAATTCCCTCTGAGAAAGCCCTGGAGCACCTGGGCCCTTGGGTGGGAGGGGGACTGAAGGTGGTTCCACAAATCAGGAGAGGTTCCCTGGAAAGGTTTTGTTCCTAGAAAGATCATAGCCTGTTGAAGTTGAATACGATGCTTTTTTGGCTTTTGTTGTGGTGGCCTTGGCAGTGCTGCATTAATGGTTGGACTGTATGATCTTGATGGTATTTTCCAACCTAAAGGATTCAGTGATTCTTAATCATGTTGTGGATCCACACTTTGAAACCCTGGTGTTAATGACCTCTCTAAGGGTATCCCTTTGGAGATGGGTTGTTGAGCCATCTCTGCAAAAGCTGGCCCAAAAAAGAGAATCTTGCTTCCCTCTGGGAGGGTGCTTGACCACCTGGGAGGGAACAGGGGATGTCCCTTTGTGCTGCTGTGACAGTAGCGACAGGCTCTGTACCTGGTGAGGAGGAAGGAAGAAGGAGCTGGCTCCTGATCCTGCTGCTGGCCCTGTGCTGGAGCTCACGTGGCCACTCTCCCCAGGTGCTGGAGTCCTGCATGAAGAGCTGTGGCAAACGCTTCCACGATGAGGTGGGCAAGTTCCGCTTCCTCAATGAGCTCATCAAGGTGGTGTCCCCTAAGGTGGGTCTCACGGCATTGTGCTGGAAGGGACTGGTGCCTGGTGGCAGGAGGGCTTTGGGAAAAGTGGCGGTTGAGTAAAAGGGTCAGACACCCACTGGGATGTGGGCAAAACAGGACAGTGTTAGTAGGAGATCTGGTCTTTGTTTCCTGGTGAGTTTTCTGCTGGGAAGCGAGTTTTCACCCCTCTGTTCAGGCTGATTCCTGTTGTAGGAAGCTGAAGGCCAGCTGGACGTGGTGCAGCCAGCACTCGTGAGACTACTGAGCTCATGTGCGTGCCTGGAGTCACCTTCCCTGCATCCCTGCTGGGCTCTGTCTGTGCTGCATGTACTCAGGAACCTCCCCCAGCTTTGACAGGACCATGTCTCTTGGGTGTCCCAACCTGATTGAGACACTCTTAGAGGGCAAGCCCAGGCTTGGTCAGTGGTGTTCTGGTGAGTCCACCTGAAGAACCAAGTCATTACCAGCTCCTCTGCTGATGCTGCTGTTTCTGCAGCAGGACGAGCTTTGTGGGCTCCCCTATTCAGTCAAGGCAGTGAACACCAGCTAGTGTAGAGTTAAGGGAACACAGGCAAAATATGACTAAGAAAAACCTTTGTCTGCCAGTCACAGCTTATGATCTGCGATGATGAATAACCCTGGACAGTGACAGCAGCATCCTAAATTCCTCTTGCTTAGCACCCTAGAATATGTCCTCTGCCTTAAGCCACTTGTCTCTGGTGGCATATGCACCATTTCTACCACCAGTGCTCCCATCAGACCTGTGTGGGAAGGCTGAAAGATGATTGCATGGCGCCTGCTGGGTGCTGGTCATCTGGGGCTCACCTTGCTCGGGGCCCTGCCTCAGAGATCATTACCCACCTGCCTCTCCCAGCCCTGCTGTCCCCTCATCCCTAAAGGGCTGCCTTGCTGAGCAGCTTCTTTTTGCAGGACCCTTCCCTTCACAAGGTGACAGGAGACCTGCCTGAACCTTCCCACCTCTCCTGGTGCGTCGCTGAGGAGCTGCTGCTGCAGCATTTCCTTGTTTTTCCTGTGATGGAAATCAGGCACAGCATGATGTGTTGCAAGGCCCTCATGAGCTTTCCTGCTTGCTTCCTCTTTCCTCCCTGTGCCACTGGGAACGGTCTCACTTCTTCGGGGAGGGCAAGGAGAGGAACAGGCCAGACTTGCAATGGCTCAGATCAGCTTCAAGCTGCCTCTTTTCCTCTAGTATCTTGGCAGCCGGACATCAGAAAAAGTGAAGTCAAAGATCCTGGAGCTAATGTACAGCTGGACATTAGGGCTGCCTCATGAGGTGAAGGTATCAGAAGCCTACCAGATGCTGAAGAAGCAAGGTGAGAGGCAATGGTCTGGAAGGGGTAGATGGACAGATGGTTTTGCCCTCCTTCATTTTTTGTCTGGGCAAAATCTGAAACAAGCTCTCCCTTCCTCTGCCCACACCCAGGGCATCCATCAATCTGGCTCAGCACCAGGGTCAGGAGAAGGAGCAGGTGCCTTGGGGCTCCTGGCTGAGCAGAGGGAGTTGCTGGTGATGAGTTGCTGAGTTGGAGGGCACATCTGCTTGTTCACGTGGGAGATAGGGCACTGGAAAGGTCTGGGGCTGAAGGGCTGCAAGTGCTTTGGCAATATATGCTGGAATTTTATAAGAGGGGATATTTATGGGAAATGGAAACACAATCCAGGATCTTGGATAACAGGATAACCCACACACCCTTAGTCTCAGCTGGATTTGGTGGACTGTTAGGGAAAAAAGACCCATCCCTGAGTGGATAAGTCCTCCTGATCTCTCCTCCTGTTTCTGCTGCAGGGATTGTGAAGTGTGACCCAAAACTTCCCGATGATGCTCCTTTTCCACCGCCTCCTCCTCGACCCAAGAACATTATCTTTGATGATGAAGAAAAATCCAAGGTAGGGGGTCTGTGCAAGGAGAGGAACAGTAAGCATCATCTTCCTGCTCTAGAACCTTATGTCCCCCTGATGTGGAAGAGTCAAGGTCCCTGCTCCACATGCTGTCCTTCAGAAAATGCATCACAGGAGTGCTGAGGGCCTGTTCCAAAATCATGACAAAGGAAACATCCAGAGGAGTGAGGCATGTGTGTCTGTTTGACCTTTGGAGCAGTTAGCAGCAGGATGGTGCAAAGGGTGAGGCACTGACATTGGCCCAGGCAGGTTTGGGTAGGTTTGCTCCTGTGAACTGTCTAGACTTCAGAGTTACCTGGCCATGAGGTTTAAATCCCAGCCCCAGATGCTGCTGCAGTTATCTCTTCCTCACCCCCAGCACTGCAATCTGCTTATTGCCCAACCACTTAAACCACCTGGACCCATCCTGCGTTGTCTTTCCATCAGAATTGTGTCACCTCTCAGGCAAACCTCTGCATTATCATTTAAACAAGTGTTGGGCTCCTCTGAGTCTAGTTCTGCAGCAGGAGTGTGATGCCAGTTTGCTGCAAGGGATATAGTTTGCCTTCGTGGGTCAGAGTTTGCAAATGAGAATTTGTAGGCAGGCAGCTGGACTGTTCACTAACTACGGAGAGGGAGAGAAAGTGGGAGCTCTCTCTCTTCACCAGCAAAGAGGCATGTGAAGATGTCAGAGTAGGAGTCTATTACAATGCCATGGCAATTCTTGCATAAACTAGACTTTCTTCCTGTCTCAGTGCTGCTGCTCTCCAAACTCTCCATGGTGCGTAATGGGCAGGCCAGAGCAGGGTTTGAATGCAGGGGATCTTCAGGGAAAGACCTAGCTTGCATAACCAGAACTACAACAGGAAAAGGAAGGCCAGTTATATACTTCTGTCCCTGGTCTCTTGATAGCCTACAAGCTGCTGTGGCTGGGCTTTCTAAACCATTAGAATTGTCCATTGCCTCTGCCAGATACAGGTTTGGGATGTGGGGAACTATTGGCTCTAGTGTTGCAAGAGTGACTCTGGCTGCCGTCCCTCAGCTTGGGCTCAGAAGTACCTTCTCTTTTGCAGACACTGGCTCGCCTCCTGAAAAGTTCCCATCCTGAGGATCTCCGGGCTGCCAACAAGCTCATCAAGGAGATGGTTCAAGAGGTGTGATAGGGGAAGAAGGGAACTGGGGGGTCATGGTCTGGGTGGTGATGGTTGGCACCAAAGGAGGACTGGCTTTGTGACCTCATGCAGACATATGGAGCTTCTGCCCAAAATTTGACTGCAGCAGCTATGAAAGAGTCCTTGTGTGAGTTCTGCTATCCCCTGGCTACTTGGAGGAATGGCTCTGGGTGCATTTGGTGGCCCACAGTGCTACAGCAATTCCATCCCCGTCTGGCATGTTCCTGCCCAGAGATGACCTGGAGTTTTCCACTGGAGTGGGAGCTGTTTTGAGGGCAGTGTTGCTCGGCTTTAGTCCAGGATGGTTGGCTGGCCCAGCCTTCCTCCTCTCCAGGTTAGGACATTCTTCCCCATGTGTTTTCCCTCCAGGACCAAAAGCGCATGGAGAAGATCTCCAAGAGGGTGAATGCCATTGAGGAGGTGAACAACAATGTGAAGCTGCTGACAGAGATGGTGACAAACTACAGCAAGGGAGAGACAACGGAAAGCAATGAGGACTTAATGAAGGTGAGGAAAGGCAGTCCCGGAATCCTCCTTGGGCTTAGCAGAAATGGGTGACCCTTATCCCCTCATCCTCCTGCCTGTTTTGCACACACAGCTGAGCATCTTGCTGCTCAGGATGCTCACCTCATAACTGTTTCTCCACTCCCCCAGGAGCTGTATCAGCGCTGTGAGCGCATGAGGCCCATGCTTTTCCGGCTCGCTAGTGACACAGAAGACAATGATGAAGCTCTAGGTAAACATATCTGGCCTTTCTCATTCCTGCTGAGACTGCCCTGGGGTGTCACTGTACCCTCGTGCAGCCTGCAGCAGCAATGGTGAAAAGGCTCGCTGCAGTGGTTTTGTTTGCAGCAACTTGGGCCTTGCTTTGAAGAAACAGACAGACTTGGGATGTAAAAGTTACTCTCTTCACTATATTCACACTTATTTTCAGCGGAGATTCTGCAGGCCAATGACAATCTGACCCAGGTGATCAATCTCTACAAGCAGCTTGTACGGGGAGAAGAGATCAATGGGGAGTTGGTGGCCAGTCCCCTTCGAGGTGAGGAGACTTGAAGAATGGGGACAGGAAGGTCAAACAGAGGGACCCTGTTGCTGGTTTCCTGCAGAGTAAGAGAAGACTGAGGGAAGTGGAAAGGGGAAACCTGCGAAAGGGGAAACCTGCGGTAGCTTAGAGTGGGGCTGGTGAGATAAGGAAATGGCTTGTGGATGTGACTGGTGCATGAAGAAAGGGAACTGGAAGGGAGAGCAGGGGGATGTGAGGAAGGATGGGAACTAGCCTCAGCACAATGCATAAGAACTGGACAACATTTTCAGATTCTTTTCTTTATGCAGGCAGCAGCTCAGCGCTTCTAGACCTGTCTGGCCTGGAGCTTCCAGCAACATGCCCTTCCTACCCAGCCTTGCCCACCCTTTCAGGTGGCTCAGCAGTCCCTGTGCCTGACCAAACTGGCTCTGTCTCCTTGCTGGATGATGAACTCATGTCTTTAGGTGAGAAATCCAGAGCAAAAGCTCTTTATCCTTTGACTCTGTATAGTTCTCCTTTCACAGGAACCTGAATAAGAGAGAGCTCTGGTAGAAGTGAATAATGAAAGACAAAGAGGTGTCCTTCATTTAGTGTGAGGCAGAGGAGGGAAAAACCCTGCTCTGATTCTGAACTTCAGTCCCATTGTTTTCCTGGCTAGTCAGAGAGAGCCCGTAGAGATGTGCCCACTGATTTGCTCTGGGTAAACTGACCTGGCAGGTAAATCAAGAGTGATGCAATGGCCATCCCCAGATGGGATCACAAGGGTGGGACACCCCTAGCTCCTCACGTTTTCTGCTTGCTGTTGAAGTCATGAGCTCACAACAGATGCATGGGACTTCCAGAACTGTTCACAACAAATCATGTGAGGTGCCAATCCTAGAAGGCTCTAGAGTCCTGCTTTGCACAACAAAGCGTCTGTTTCGTAAGACAAGTGCTTTTAAGAACAACAGCATCTAGTAGACAACATGGTCAGTCACATTGGTCAGCTCACTAGTATTCATTTTTTTTCCCAATTGCAGTGAGAACTAAACTCTAAGTGAAGCTATCTGGACAGAAAAAAAGCCACTGTTACCCTTCTGGCCTTCCCCCATGCAAGGATGGGGGCCAGAGATGGAGACCACATTGGCAGTTCTGCCCTGCTGCTTCTGTGTCTTACTCAGGCCACATTAAATGCTCTTACTGATTTGGTAGGTCAGCTTCATGTTTGCATTTACTCCTGGCAGGCCTGAATGACCCAGCATCACATCCTGTCCAGGCTGGTGACAACAGTGGCTGGAACAGCTTCCAGGTAATGTGCTGGGAGTTAGGGCAGAGCGTGGGGAGGGTGGTAAAAGCAACAAATATAGGTAGGGACACATGTCACATCTGCACATTGGTGCTGATATGCAACCCTGCTTGGGGGCTCTCCTATGTTCTTTTCAGTCATCAGACAGCAATGAGCTCAGTATCACCCCTATCATGGCAACACCAGTCAAAGCAGATGCTGGTGCATCCTCCCCCAAACCGTCTCCTAGCAGCATTGGCCTGGATGACCTGGACCTCCTGGGCAAGACACTGCTGCAGCAGTCTTTGCCTCCAGAATCTCAACAAGTGCGATGGTAAGCACTTAGTAGTGCAGTCTCACATCTCTCCCCATTGTTTCCATTTCTGGGGTGCTGGACAGAATTTCAGTGCCCTGTTCCACTCCTTGCTCTCTCTGCCCCTGCAGGGAGAAGCAGCAACCACCCCCTCGGCTCACCCTGAGGGATCTGCAGAACAGGAGCAGCTCTGGCACCACAGGCCACAATCCCAGTGCTCCGCCTGTGCTCCCGAGTATTTCCCCTAACCCCACGCTGCCTCTGACCTCTGAGCTGTCTGCCCCTGCTACACTTGCAAAAGCTGCCACCACGCCAGCAGGAAGTACTGCAATCCCACCACGGCCTCCTGCCACTGCACTGCCCCAGGAGATCTCGCTGGCCAACATCACTGTGCCTCTGGAGTCAATCAAACCCAGTGAGCTGGGGAAAAAGAGGGGGGCAGGCGTGGGGGGATTAAACCCTGTACACATGGAAGAGAAGAATGCGAAGAAACTTCTTGTTGGATTTTGTGGAGGCTGAAGAGGAATGATGTCTATCACTTGTATGGAGTTAGGGTGATGGGGAAAGGTCCTGTCAGGCCAATTTCCTCCTGGCTGACTGCTGCCTGTCCCTGCCTTTCCCACAGGCAGCATCCTCCCTGTGACAGTGTATGATCAGCATGGCTTCCGTGTCCTCTTCCACTTTGCTAAGGATGCCCTGCCTGAGAGGCCTGATGTGCTTGTGGTGGTGATTTCTATGCTTAGCACAGCCCCGCAGCCCATCCGCAATATTGTCTTTCAGTCTGCCGTCCCCAAGGTAAGAATGCTGCTGGGGCTGAGGTCCCCAGATTGGACCAAAGCATGATTCTACTTCTGCAGGAAAAACAGGGTGGGTGGAGAGAGCTCTGTGTGCATGGGAGCAAATTCTGTTACCTTCAGATTAGTACAATGTTTTTTCTCTTTGACTAGACAGTGGAAGCTTCCTAAGCATGGGAGCAGGGCTTCTGGCTGCCAAGTCACTCTCAGGAATGTGGTAATTCTCTCACTCTCCCTAGATAATGAAGGTGAAGCTACAGCCTCCCTCAGGCACGGAGCTGCCAGCGTTTAATCCCATCGTCCACCCCAGTGCCATCACCCAAGTCCTGCTGCTCGCTAACCCACAGAAGGTAACAGCATTGTCCCTGGGGCATGAACAGAGGCTGGTCTTGGTGCTTAGGCAAAGCCTCGTGACCCTACCCCTGTTCCCTTTACTCAGCAGCATCTAAGATATGAATGGTTTGTGCCTCATGCCTTTCTTCTCCTTCTGACTGCTTATCCTTTTTTTCCCATCTCCAGGAGAAAGTGAGGCTACGGTACAAACTGACTTTCACCATGGGAGAGCAAACCTACAATGAAATAGGGGATGTGGATCAGTTTCCCCCACCAGAATCCTGGGGAAACCTCTAGGGCCACATATTGCAGGCACTACACTGCAGATTCCTTAGGAAGCCAACCCTGTNTCTCTTCTCAAGATGGCCGGGCAAGGGCCAGAGGGAGCATGCCTCAAGGAGGAGAGCAGAGATGCCAGGAGATGTTCATCTCACAAGACAAGAAGTGGAGTGGAAAGCTTCATATATGTGAACAGTTGCCTTCCCTGCTCTTCTGAAGATGACACTCCCCCCCCAGCTTCTCTTCTAACCCTGCTTTCCTGCTTTAGGTGCATAGGGAAACAAGGACAGAGCTTTAACAACCTCAGCCTAGAGCAAGGCCTAGCAAAGGAAGATCCCTTTCTTTGTCTGTCCCCTCCACACTTCTCAGCCCTTTATCTACTTTGTACTCTATGGTGCTCTCTCTTGACCCCCTTGCCGCCTCCTTGTAGCTGGGCCCCAGTGATTCCATCTGGTGGGATCCCACTGGAGCTGATGAGGAACAAGGTTGAGCCTAGGTAACCCTCCAGCACCAGAGAGCAGACAGCTGTCCTTGCTGGGGGTGGGGGGGGTGGGCGTCAGGAGGAGTGATCATGACATATCTCTGTCCTAGCTGCTTACAGAGCTGTTGGTGAGAGATGGGGCCTCAGGGGCTCGGAAAGGCTTGCTTTGTGCCTTCCCAGCACCTTCAGCTGGCATTCTGAATCCCTTCAGCAGGGAAGCCTGCACCATGCCCACAGGCTTTATCATAGCAAACTTTGGGAACAGTGGCCAGGGAGGGGCATGCTGTTGCAGTTGAATCTCTCTGCACCCTCCTTGCCAGATGGGGAGAGGAAGCAGCAGTTAAGCAGTTAGACTTCCTTTCCCCAGCTGTGCTGGAGATCTTGGTGGGGTGGGGGTTTTCTCAGCTCTTCAGTGTCCTCTTGCAGAGGGGTGAGTGATGGGCTGGGAGTTGGGGGGAGATGGAAGCCCAGCTCATCACCACAAAGCTCTGCACTGGGGCACAGGGGGGTTCAGCTGTGCCTTGTGCACCTTTGCTGCAGCTGAGGGTGGGCCTGGCTCCCTGTGCTGGGGAGGGAGCTCACCCCAGCTGCCTGATCACTGTGACACAAGAGCTGGGATCTGCCGGCACAGAGGAGACTGAGGGTAGCACATCCCAAGCAATCCCCAACCCCATGGGACTTAGGACCATGGGAGCTGCCTCCCATCTGTAAGCTGGTTTGGAGAGGGCCTGATCATAAAAAGCAGAGGCAAGCTCTGCGCTGCATTGGCTTGCCAGAGGTAGAAGGAAGCATGTCTGAGATAGAGACGAGCAGGGTGCCTCGCACTCCTGACTCAGGGCATCAAAGGTGACGTGTCTCAGAGCTGGGCACAGTGGGCAGTAAAGGAGAGAGGGAAGCAAGGTCTTAATGCTGGGATTCAGCTGTGTCTTACTTCCCTTTCCCATCTCTTCAGGGTTTTGTATGGGTTTTTTTCTTTGCAGATCTTGTTTGGTTCTTGAATAGACTTGTATATATTTTCAGTGCAAAATTCTGTAAATGGAAGAAAACAAACATTTAAAATGAGACGCCCGGTGTGAAGAATCTGCTGTATTTATGGGAAATAAAGACTTCTTTCCTGATCTTGCTCCTCTGTCTTTTGACCCAAGGAATGCATTTTTTCCCCTTTCCTGGATACCTGAGGAGCTTCTCTGCACCCAGCTCAACTCCTGCCCCTTCAGTCCTGTAGTTTGTCCCTCAGTCACTCAGGCCCTTGACACAATGATTTCCCTGCTCCCATGAGCAGGGAGCAGGGATGGTGGAATTCCCCCAGCAGTTCTCAATTCCTTTTTTGAGAGCAGTCACTTCCAGGCTGTGAACTGGGTGCTGCTCACTTCCCTTATGCCCCTTGGAGAGGCCGTGGGCAGGAATCTTTGCCTCACAGCCCATGGGAAGCAGGGCTTCAGCTCGCTCCCATGCCCCACATGATTGCAGCTTCACCACTGCTGGTAGCAGCACTTAGAAGCTGCTCCATGAGGCAGTTTTATTTATGGGTACAAAGGGTGATACCTGGCAAGCAGCAGCCGTGGGCTGGGAGCAGCTCTGATATACTGCATATGAGGAATGGCATAGCCACCACTTGATGCAGCCAGCAAGGATCTGGGGCTGGGGCTTTGCTGCATCTTTGCAAGAGGCGCTTGAAACAACTGCCTGTTAGGAGCACCCCCAAGGGCTCGATGGTGGGGGATCAGATGTGCTCTGCCACAGGTTTAGAGCAGCCTGGTGTTTTGGGCAGGGAGAGAATGGTGCTCTGTCACCCCATAACCACTTGTAAACATCTGCCAGCACCACTTTGCTATATGGTAACTGGAGACTTGACCCTTGCCAAGAAGCACAGCCTAGCAGTCCTCCAATTTTTGCTCCTCTGGCTTCAGGGCACAGATGGAGTGGCCCTTTTGCCTTGTTTTCCTTTGCTCCTTGCCTCTTCTGCCCACAAGCTGACTGATTCTCATTTTGGCTGGGTTTGCTGCTTCCTTTGCCAACCATGTAACCCAGCCAACAGCAACCTCTGCTCTCTCTTAGTGCAGGTGGAAACTCCTATCTACAGGTAGCCAGAAATAAGGTGAGATTTACATCTCATAGAGTCAGGACCAAAAGTCATGGTGGTGCAAAATAGATGTTTTTCGACAGAAAAGAAAAAAAAAAAAAAAAA